>PVJC01002428.1:0-79707 GCA_004026665.1 Murina feae | reverse complement strand
TTGTCCTCATGACAACTCTGCAAGGTGGGAGAGCTTTTACTCACGTTAGAGCCAAGAAAAAGACAATTCAGGAAGGTGAACTGGTTTTCCGAGATGACACCTGCTGGAGACCACACGAGCACCAGCTCAGAGATTCCAGGTTCTGAGTCCTTGCGAGGCAATCAATGTACGCACACCTCCTTGTGTGGGGTTCACTTTCCTTCAGATCTTTTTGCATCTTGCCCGCACCTAATTCAGCCACAATATTTTAGCAGCCTTCCCAAAGCATTAAATTAATTACCATAGAAACACAACTCTTTTCTGCGCTCACATCTAATTGGCTTGCGTTGTTCTTGATTAAATTACCGCCTCTATTTACAATGACAGGTACAACTGACACAAACAGGCTTGGGGACACACAGAACACAGGAAAATGAGACAGGAGTTGTCTCATGGCCAAGCAGCCCCGGCCGTCACTGGCAGGTTTTATGGGAAGCAGAGAGGTCAGTTAACCGAGACGTCAGGTACAGGGGTAGCTAAGAGAGCTTCCCTGGGGCAGGATTGGAACCCCGCCTGTCTAGCTCCCAAGGCCAGGTCCTCTCCTCTGCACCACACAGACCCCCCACTGCCAGCTGCACACCTTCGCCCAGGGCCAGCCTGTGTGCACTGAGCTCTTAGGAGTCAGCCTTTACAGTTCCATGAAGATGATTTCCCCAGCACTCGGCTTCCCCATCCTCAAGGGTGATCCTTCCCAGTAGCCTCTCCCTGAATGGGGCTGATAGAGGCTAGAGAGAGTCTGAGCTGCTGGAAAGGGCACTCTGACCTTTAAGCAGGACTCCCTCACCTTCCTGCTCCTGACAGGTGGCCGGAGCATCTCCCTGTCCCCATCTGCCAGTGGGTCATTCACACCCACACCATCATGTTGCTGTGGGATCAAATGAGATGGCACAGAGCCGGGTGCACAGAAGAGCTTCCGAATACCACTTCCTGCCCGCCCCCCACCTCTCCCACGTTCTTTAGAGAAATAGATACCTAGACAGACCAGGGTTCAAATCCTGCCCTGAAGAGCCTCTCTCAGCTCGGCTCCCCCCAGGGGCAGACTGAGGGAATCTGCAGAAGAGCATAGGGTCCACTACTTCCCAAACTGTGCTTCAGGGACCGTTCCTTTCTGGGCATGAGAATGGGCAGTTTCAGAAGACAAGGCCCTTGAGGGAACACCTCGCAGACCAACTCCAGCTGGTTCCTGTGCTCCGCAGCATCTGGGAGAGTGTAATGTATGTGGGCGGTTAGAGGGTGCGTTTTCCCAAACTGTTTCCCCCCCAGGGTACCTTCTAAGGAACCCTCTTTGTTAACCCTGATCTAGTCCATGCCTCTCTTCTTAGGAGCCACATGAAGATTCTAAAAATGGGAGGCCCTAGCCGGTTTGGCTCAGTGGATAGAGTGTCGGCCTGCGGACCAAAGGGTCCCGGGTTCAATTCCAGAAAAGGTAAAGTACGTGGGTTGCAGGCTCTTCCCCGGGCCCAGGCCCTGGTCAGGGCTCATGCAGGAGGCAACCAAATGATGTGTTTCCCGCTGCCTTTCCCTCTCTTCTACTCTCCCTGACAATCAATGGAAAAATATCCTCGGGTTTGGGTGAGAATTAACAGAACAAACAAACAAACAAACAAACAAACAAAAAATGGGAGGAATTTGCTCAAAGGGCCCCCACATCAGAAGTGGAACTGCACCCTCTGAGACCTCATTCTACCGTGGCTGCCCATCCCCAGCCATAGCCTCTCTCAGCCCCCAGCCTCACCAGACCCTGAATATGTGCAAAGAGGAGGACCAGGAGGGTCAAAGGGCATGGCGGCGCTACTGCCCTAGCAGCCTCTGCAAAAGCTCAGGACCCAGTGGCTGAGGGCCCCCAGGAGCCAAGAGGACAGGGCACCGCTAGAGGGGGTTTTGCTTCCAGTGGTTCAGCTCAGCCCCATGGACCTACCAACTCATAAGCAGACACCCTTGGGCCTCTGAGCAAAGGTCCGTCTTGCCCAGGGTGGTTTACCTCGGGCGCTGCTCTGCCATAGCCAGTGGATGCCCGTGCCTGTGTGCTCTCCCCATTGTGGGACTGTTCTGCCCTGGCAGCCCTGGCTCCGGGGTGGCGTGGAGGGGGCTGTCTGTTTCCAACAGCGTTCTTGGCACTCTGGTTGGGCAGAGGAGGAGGCTGGTTAAGGTCCTGCCCATGGGGGCTCCTGGCAAAGCTGCCCTAGCACCTGTCTGACTCCCTGAACTGTGACTCCTACAGTGGCAGCAACAGGTGACCCCACATGGGTGCTGACCAGGGATGTCAAGTCGGCAAAGACAGAGTTGCCCCATCACCGGATCATCTCCAAACTCCAGGGCTCCTTCTGCCAGGGCCCCTCTGTTCCCATCTCTGAGCCCAAGCATTTCAGGCGGTGCCCCCGCACCTGTTGGCCTCCCCGCGGAGTGAGCACAGCCAGGGCCTCGGGCTGCCCAGGCACCCCCATTCCCATCTCCAGGACCTCAAGCCCCCTCTCCCTCAGGCATTATCCACCCAGGTGCCTTTTATCCACTTCTCACTCCTCCACATCAAACCCTCCTTTCCAGAGGACATGCTCACTGTCCCACTGTGCAGGGCCGGTAGTTGTTCTGGCTTAAATGAAAAAGATCTATGATGGTGACATTCCCGCTGTCACTGACCCAGGAGGGAAAGAACTTAGTGGCCTGTGGCCTGCCACCCAAGTGCCTCCAGAAGTCCCTCCCATCCTGCTTCCTCCAGGAAGCTGTCCCTGCCCTGCCCCTCCCTCAGCCCCCACCGGGGCTCAGAGAACCCTCCATCCCCTCCATCAAAGCAGTTGCCATGTTACCGAATTGTTGATTCTCCTCAGGAGACAGGAGCTAAGCCTTGTCCTCACATGCCCAGCACTGTGCCTGCAGAGCGCAAAGCAGGGGCCCGACGTCCCCTGTGATGCTGCTGTTTGAAGCTTTGATCAAACAAGAGAGTGTATCTTTTTTCAAATCGCCTCGCGGACAGCTGGGGAGAGTAAAAATAAGTGTCCCCAGAGGCACCGAGGAGGAGGCCTGGGCACAGGGAGGGCCCGGAAGGTCCGAGAGGGATGGCACTGGCCGGATGAGCCCGTCCCAGGCTCTGAAACTCAATGTTCCAATTCACTTTGGCAACCTGTCGTGCCAGCAAAGTTATTGACATTGAACTTGAAATTGAAATTGAGTGTGCAGCGGGGAGGGAGGCCTGCAGGAGCCATGCCGATCAGGGCGAGGGAGATGGAGACAGTCCTGTGCTGGGAAGCCCTTCCTACCCCACGTTCCCAGCTCCTGTTTATTCATAACCTGTTGCCACGAATCGGCCTTTCATCTCTCTCCGCCCAGAGGCGGGAGGGTTGGCCTTCAGTTCACCCTCCTGATAATCGTTCTGTGTTTGAGCGCCCACTACCTGCCAGGAATTGAGGAAGTGCATTACATGGGTGACAATTAGTCGTTACTTTAAAGGCAGCCCACTTCCACCCCCCAGGCTCACTCACCCCATTCCTCATCCAGGAGTCCTCACCAAAGCAGCCCCGGCCGGCGGTGTCCAGCCCACAAGCGAACAACGCCAATGCCAGGGAGATCTACCTGCAAACAGACCATTCGGTTGGCTGGACAGCGCCGTGGTGACAGAGCCTCTCCAGCTGAACGGTGCCTCTCCATCTGTTGCCATGGGTACTGTCCCTCCTCCTCCTGCAGCTTCCACTGGGGGCACCTCTGATTGTGGTCAGGGAGGCAGACAGATGGTGCGTGGAGGTGGGATAGATGGTGCTCTGGGCAGCCCTTTGAGGTTGGGGACACTGAGTGGCCTTGTCTCAAAGAGGACAACGCAACGATCAATTCACTGGGTGGACATGTGTTCCCTCCGCCATACGTGAGCGCCTGTCTGTCACTCTCTCGCTCACTTATCACCTCCCTGTCACTCAGGCATCATGCAGGGGAGTCTAGGTGCAAGAGAGGCAGCTGCAGTCAGAGGCAGATCACAGGCAGACTGACAGACGGACCAGAAGTCGGGCAGGCTCCTGCGGAAATCGGTGCAGCAGGCAGAAACAAGTTTAACGGTCTTTCCCTTCGGACTGGTGGGCAGTGGGGGCAGGAAGACAGAGAGCCAGGCATCCGCAGGAAAGGCACTAAACAGACATGTGGACAGGGGCCCGAAAGGCAGGCACCTCTGCTTGGAGCATGGCGAGGGCCCAGGCTGTCTCCTGCTTGGTGGAGAAGTTCCCACACTCCAACGGGGCCAGGCTCCCCATCCAGGTGAATAAGCTCAGTTCCCACTCCTCCCACCCTCTCCATCCTCCAGAGGCGGCTCTCTACCCCCACCTCTCTACTCACCACAAAGCCAGGGAAGGGGTCAGAAAGGGAGTCTGCAACTCCTTCTGGAAGCTTCCACAGATTGCCCACAGCAAGTCTACTCTCTGAGAGAGGACAACGAAGAAAGGAAATGGGAGAGATTTATGTTCCCTGCAATGAGCAACCCTGTGCCAGTCCCTTCGTCACACTGGACCCCTCACAGGTATTGTCAGCCCATTGGAGGGAATGGCCTGTCAGAGGAATGAAGCACCAAAGCCCTTCAGCTGAAAAGGGGCAGTGGTGAGATTTGAACCCCGGTCCCCGTGACTCCAGGATACACTCTTCTCTCCACTCCCAGTGCATCTCCTGAGGATGCCCACGTGCGTGGATTCCCCTCGCGTTCTCAGGAGAATGAGGCAATCACCAGAAGTCTCGGGTAATTTATGCCTTAAAGGAAGTTCCCACTGCAAGAGGCTGCGAATTAGCCCAGAAATAGCAGATGATGTCAGTCGGGGCATCCCCCCTCCCCAGGCCCTTGGCATCACCCTTGTGGGACTGCCACCAAAATTGATGCAGCAACAATTACAGAATTGGATCTGCCCTTTCCTGGCATGGCCTGCTCACACGTCATCCCTGGGCTCAGGGAACACCTGTCTCTTTGCCCAGCTCCTCATCCTCACGTACACCCTCCTCCCTCTCCCAGGCCTGGGAACGGCAGGAGGCAATATTGTATTCCAGCCACATTGGGCCGTCTGAGCATCGCCTAGCAAAATGTGGTTTCCATCCTGAACCACTCACCCTGGGCCTCCTTGCACATCACACTTCCCACCTGTTCCTCATCCTCCCAGTGCGTGCATTCCTGAGCCTCTCCTGCTCTATTTTGTAGTCTCACCTCTTACTCAGACCCAACGTTTGGCGCTCTGGCTGACCCTTTTGCCTCCTGCGTGACCTTGACTTAGCTTCTTCCTCTGGCTGGCTGTTAGTGGTTGTTTAGGAGAAAGGCAGTGATGGGCAGGACTGGCTCCCACCAGCTCACAGGAGCCGCTGTGCACATCTCCTTCTACCTCCTTGTTCAATGGTTTCATGCAGCGGATTGAAATCAGTCTTGGTAGGAGCATTTACACCAGAGAAATTGGCAAACATGCAAATATGGGCTTTCTTCTCACAGGGAGCCAGTTGTTAAACACTTACCCACATGCTTCTGGATAAAGGACTTGCCCAAACAAGACGGGTCACAGGACTCTGCCCTTCATCATAGTAGATAACAGCCCTACTGTGTTCACTCCAACTCCATGACTGGGATCCAGACAAGACAGCCTGGCCCCATTTCGTACAGGGAAAAACTGAGGCTAAAGAGGGCTCAACCCAAGGTCGTCTAGCGGGTCAGGAACAGGCCCAGGATCGGGGCTCTGTGGTTGAGAGAGGCCTCTCATGCCCTCGCCAGGCTGCGGACTGAGCAAGTGGGGCATGTCTCTCAGATGAGGTCTCAGGAATAGCAAGGTCACTGCAGCTTTGACCCTCGTGAGAACATCCAGGAGACCCCGTTGGAATGGCATAGGGTGGGCCTGGTATGGTGGGAAGGACTCCTCTTCTGTCCTGCAACCAGTATTAGGGGCTTCGCCACAGCAGCCCAACCCCCTCTGTTAGGAAACATGAGGAGGGATTTGCACTGAGCACTTACTGTGTCATCCCAGAGCCCAAAGGCAGGAGTGGAGATGGTAATGGGTGCAGCGTGGGGATAGAGAAGCCTGCATGAGATGGACACAGCCCACCCCACGGTGGGTGTCTCCTATAGGGTGTCCATGCCATTATAAGGGGTGGCAGCCAGAGAGGGGATTCTGGTGGCTGAGAGCCTGGTCTGGGGACTGTGGCAAGATTTGTCTGCCTGACCGGTTCCTACAGCCCGAGAGCAGGATTTATCTGTATTGCCGCCCTCTGTAGTCTGCGCATGCGTGTACGCAATCACACACACATCCACACAGTGTCGCTCGCGTCAAAGCCTGATGCTTCCAGGGGCAGGTGCGCACACCCCTCCACAGCAAGACAACAATCAGGCCTCCTCAGGCACACTGGTAAACAGACGGACAGACACATCCACCTCGAATGTGCACCTGCAGAGACATCAACATCCACCTGAAGGCGTGCTCTCACATGCACGTGCGCAGAGACCCTTTTGCCCTTAACCAGCTCCTCTGAACAACCACCTGAGGCAGCCGACACCCCCAGATTCTTCACGGATGCCTCCCTGGCCTCCCAAGCTCCTGGGCTCCCGGCCTCCGGTCTCCTGCACTCCCAGCAGCTTCCATATAGGAGCCACATGATTCTGATCTGGGTCCTCCTGCAAGGACAGCTGCACCTGGACAAGGGGGTATCACTCACCTGGCCTCCGTGGGAGACGTCGCTGACCCGGTTTGACCCTCGGAGGCCACAGCAGTGTCCAGCATCCTCCGGGACAGGCCTCTGAAGATTTCAAGCAAGCGACACAGTCCTATTTGCTCACTCAGTCATCCACATGAAGTGGATTCCATGCACTTGACCTTCTCTGAAACCTGTCCTTTCAGAACACCTTCTTTTCTTTCTTTTCTTTTTTTTGGTTAATCCTCACCCGAGGATATTTTTTCATTGATTTTTAGAGAAAGTGGAAGAGAGAGGGAAAGACAGGAAGAAATATTCATGTGAGAGAAACACATCGATTGGTTGCCTCCTCTACCAGCCCCAACCAGGGCCTGGAGCCTGCAACCCAGGTGCATGTCCTTTAACGAATCGAGGATGGAATCTTTCAGTCTGCAGGCTGCCACTCTACCCACGGAGCCAAGCAGGCTGGGGCTCAGCATACCTTCTGAAAGGCTGTGATCAGAATCAGCCCTGCAGCTGGGACCAACCTCCCCTCCTGAGCCTGACTCAACCTCACCTGAGGCTTCAGTCCTCCCTGCCTGATTCCAGCTCTTGTTCCACCCTCTCCCTTCACTCGTCTCTCAAGTCCCTTTGCTCCATGTTCAAGAGCTCCCGGCAGGGACGTATGTCTTACCCCTGGGTCAGGAGCACTGAGGGGACCAGGGTTCAACCATGACCTCAGCCACTGACTCTGAGGGAGCTGAGGCCAGGCGCTCTGCCCCTCTGAGCCCACCTTCCCTTCTGAAATGAGGACAGTCACCCCTACCTGCCAGGGGTTGTGGGGATTGAATAACTAGTGGACCTGAGGCCCCCAAGCCAGTGCCTGGCCTGGATGTTCATGAAACATCGCCTTTCCTGTCCCCAGTCCCTCCTACTGGGGATCCCAGTGATGCCAGCTCTTCTCCAACCCGGTGTGGAATGAATTTAGCAAGCATCTGCGCAACCCTCCATCAAGGGCTCCGCTAAAAGCAAGGCTCATAATGCCTAATGTGTTTCCTTCATCTGCTAATTTAATAATTCTGCTAAAAAAACGAGCTCATTTGGCCCACAATTTGCTTCCCAGAGGCCTCACGCCTCTCACTGCTCACAACTTCATTAGCTTTCAGGCACATACATTCTATCCCCACCCCTCGTGTTTAAGAAGGGGAGGCTGCATTTGAGCAATGATAATGGTCCTGGCTCCTCGTCCCTCCCGCTTCCACCCGCTCCCTCTGTGCCTCAGGAAGACCAGAGGGGGCGGGCTCTCCTGCCTTTTGGTTTCTCCTCGCCTCTGGTCATCAGCTCAGAAAACCAGCCCAGGCCCATTGGCCCAGGACCTCCACATCTAGAAGGACCAGTGGGCTCCATTACTAGGGCTCGGCTGAGGGTGATGATGGGCTTTCCTCACAAGCTGTGGGTCTTGCACCAGCACAGCATGCTGCCCAGAAGTGAGTTTCCTGGGACTGGAGGTACCAGCTATATGTCAGAGATGCCTTGGGTCAGCGGTTCTCAACCTGTGGGTCATGACCCCTTTGGGGGTCGAACGACCCTTTCACAGGGGTCGCCTAAGACCATCCTGCGTATCAGATATTTACATGATGATTCATAACAGTACAACATTACAGTTATAAAGTAGCAACAAAAATAATTCTATGGTTGGGTCACAACATGAGGAACTGTATTTAAAGGGCCAGAAGGTTGAGAACCACTGCCTGAGGGCAATGCAGTCTTTTTTTTTTTAAGCTTTGATTTTTCAAAGGCATGACTTTTGCCCTTATCTGCTGCCCCAGCCACTTCGTAATATGCTTTCCATCACTTTCTCAGCTCTGGTCTTCCTAGCTTGGGTCAGAGAATTTTTAGCCTGGTAGCCTAGGTGGATCCCTGGGGGGTTGATGGATAGGACTCAAGGGGTCATGGGTCCTCCTGGAGTTCAATGCTAAATGTTCTGAGTATGCGCATGCACTCAGTTTCAAAGCTTTTGATCAAATTCTCAAAGGTGTTTCTAATCCAAAACAGATTAAGAGCCAGTGGGTTGAGTCAGGCTCAGGAGTGGAGGTTGGCCCCAGCTGCAGGG
Organism: Murina feae; assembly: GCA_004026665.1. Classification (NCBI taxonomy): domain Eukaryota; kingdom Metazoa; phylum Chordata; class Mammalia; order Chiroptera; family Vespertilionidae; genus Murina; species Murina feae. Next base: position 70,949 of record PVJC01002428.1, on the reverse strand, counting down.
CTGATTCTGATTGCGGCCTTTCAGAAAGTGTGCTGACCCCCAGCCTGTTTGGCTCCATGGATAGAGTGGCAGCCTGCAGACTGAAGGATCCCAGGCTGGATTCCGTAAAGGACATGCACCTCGGTTGCAGGCTCCTCCCCAGTCCGGGCCCTGGTTGGGGCTGATAGAGGAGGCAACCAATTGATGTGTTTCTCTCACATGTATATTTCTCTCTGTCTTTCCCTCTCCCACTTTCTCTAAAAATCAATGAAAAAATATCCTCGGGTGAGGATTAACCAAAAAAAGAAAAAAGAAAAGAAGGTGTTCTGGAAAGACAGGTTTCAGAGAAGGTCAAACACCGGGAATCCACTTCACGTGAATGGTCAGAACAGGGCTAGGCACACTTTTCTGTCAAGAGCCAGGTAGGAGATACTTGGAGGACCATGTGATTCCAACTACTCAACTCTTGCTGTAGTACAAAAGTGTCCATGAACAATATGCCAACAGATGTATGTTGCTGCGTTCCAATAAAACTTTATTCACACAAACAAGCACCTGATAGAATTCAGCCCATGGACTGTAGTTTGTTGACCTCCGCTGTAGAAGGAATTCTGGTTTTGAGTGGGGACTCACGCTAGGTGCCCCTTTATATGTTCTCCAATGCATTCATTCATTTACTCATTCATTCACTCAATGTGTTATGTAAATGTATACTAAGCCCCTGCTGATACAACAGATAGAGAAAGGAATCTCACTGCCCTCAAGGATTCCACAGCCTATTTGCAGAGACAAATGTGGAAAAACTGTCAGCTGGGACAAGGACTGTAGTGGACATTTGTCCAAGAGACAGAAGTGGCATAAAGGAGACAGATGCTGATAGAGTAGGAAGCCCTTGAGTCAGGACCACAAGAAGGAGGAGGAGGAATTTCCCAAGAAGGTGACTGCAAGGCAACCCAGGCAGCGGGAACAAATGAAATGCAAAAGCACTGAGGCAGAGGCATGTTTGGGTGAGTGTAGGAAATGCAGCCTAGAACCAGAGTGTGGGTGCAGGTGGGTGTCAAAGGGCAGGAGAAGCTCGAGGAAAAGACGGGATGAAGACATATTGTGAAGGGTCTTTCAGTTGAACTAAGGACCTTGGACTTTGTTCTGGAGGCAATGGGGGTCATAAAAGGGTTAGACTGTTGGAAGCTATGATTCTTCAGTGAAGCTGTTGCTCATCAGAGAGCATGTTTGTGCCATTCCTGCCCCCCCCCCTCATCTTCCTTCTGCTAATACTGCTACATTTAGTATTAACTCCAAGCCCTTTGGTTTTCCTAATTCAAGTCAAATTATACAAAGTCAAATTTGGTGAAGGAGGGATCCCCCTCCAGATGATGGAACAGTAAACACTTCCTGTCTAAACAAAGGGGTCCAGTCTTTCTGATCTTCCTCTCTCCTTTTCTACTCTCTCTCTTTCCTTCTTTCCCTCTCTTTTACTCTCTCTCTCTCTCTCTCTCTCTCATTTTGGTCTTTATAATGATTGCATTGAAGAACTCAGAACAAGGACAGCACAATGTCACCAGGCAAATGTCTGTAAAAATGTAACAGAAATGAAAGATTCTCTTTAATAAGAGCATATAACTTACTGAGACAACATTAATGCATGTTTAAGACTTTGGGGTGAGTCTTTGGTTCTCCCCCAGGAATGGTTCCTAATCTTGAGGGGCGTTGGTAAGGGTAGAGGCAGGAATCAGAAACCATGTCATTACACTGGCCTGTGACTTTGTTGGGCAACCCCAACCTTGAGGCAACAGGAGAAAATACAGCAACCACTAAGTGCAGCGACAGACCATACTGCCTCCTCATTCCTCTACTGGTCAGTTTCCGCCTTGGGTCCAGGATATCAAATCTCCATGCATCTTATATTTTACTGTTTCTAATGTAATGGTTCGGTCTATCAGGGTAGGGGCTGTGTCCATCTTCTATTCCTGGTGCTCAGCATAGCTTGTCACACAGTTCAACTCACCTGCAGCCTGCCTTCTCCCTTCCTCTCCACGGACTCATTTATGACTGCATCGTCCTAAAGGAGCATGATCACAGACTTGGTGCTCTGGGATGTGGGTCAGTGAAGACCTGAAATATCCGCTGTATCTCTCCCCTTCTGAGTCCCCATGGCTAATTCTTAAATTGCTCTTCTTATCACTATTCCCCAGATATTTCTGTCTTCCAGGCAGATGTTAGGATTGTATTTCCTGGTCCTCTGCTGTTGGTGATATCATGTGACTAGTTCTGGCCAGTGGGTATGAGCAAAAGATACCATGTGACTAGTTCTGGGCAATAGTCTCACTTTTATACCGTCTAGTTAATTACTAATGTAGGACCTGAATGTTCTCTTCTCTCTAACACTGTGATTGGACATGTCCAAGATGGTGAATGCTCCATTATCCTAGGTGCTTGGGTGACTGCAATGACAAACGTCTATATGGGGGCTGCCCGCCCAAGCAGACATGTGGCATGAATGAGAAATAAGTCTTTATTGCTTTCGGCCACTGAGATTTGGGGTTTGTTTGTTATCAGAGCACAACTTAACCTATCCTAGCTTGTCATTTCCCACTCTGCTTTGTTCCACTTGGCCCAGCAACTCAAGAACCCCCTCTTCTTCGGTCGGCTATCTAACCAACTTTGTCGTCTCTTCTCTGTTTAGTTATTCAGTTCTTTAACACATACTCACAGAGCATCAGCTTTGAGGAGACAGAATGTGAAGAACTAAAAAGACAGATGAACCAGAGATGCCCTTAGGGGCTCACAGTCTGGTAGGCCCTGCCCTGGTCTGGACAGCCTCTCCACTGATAAGTTCTGTCTCAGTCACTCTGATGCTCCCACCACCACCATCTGGGTTGTCCTTGGAGATGGAGATTGAGGTCAGAAAGCTGCCCCCCTATCTCCCACTCATGGCCTCCTGTCACCACCAGGGCCTCTGAGTGCCCCTGAGCCTCCCTTGGAAGAAGTTCCTTTACTGTTAGGTTGGATGGTCCAAGGGGCTGGGTCTCTGCACAGGAGAACCCTGGAACCCCACTGTGATGTACCAGCATGGAGCATGGGGTGGCTGCACAGTCCTTGATTTTTTTATTGGTAAAGAAACTGGACACAGAGGGGAGCAGTGATGTACCCAGCATCACACAGCAGGGTGGTCACAGGGTCAGACCGGTGTGATGTGCCCTTGGAAAAAAGAATTCCTGCCTTGGGCACCAGTTCACCCTTGGCTCAAATAAGACATCGGCCAAGGATGGTGAAAGAAACCTTTTCCTCCAGGGACAAAAGAACTGAAGATGTGAGCAGCTGGGAGCAGAGGATGAGTGTGAGGTTGGGAGGGGGAATTTGCAGAAAGAGGGATGTCTCATTTGAGAGTGGGGATAGAATGCCTCGCTGTCACTAACGAGAGGCAACATGCCGCTGACCTGTGGCCCGCCGAAGCCATCCCCATGCCTCCAAGCAGATGAGTCCATGACACTCCGGACCATCATCCCTCCACTTCCTGCCGTCCCCTGAAAAAGACCCCTCCCCTGACCTGAAACAGGCCCAGCACTTTCCCTGCAGGTCCTGGTCAGTCAGGGCGGCATCTCTGTGCAAGGACCTTCCACCCTGAGGTGGTGCTCTGCATTCCGATGCAGGAGTGGAGGGAGGAAGGGGGTGCTAAGAGCCAGATCTGGGCGTATAGCTCTGCATACTTAGCATCCTCGTAGGCACCCCTCAACCTGCACACCTGGCCCCTGGCTGTCCCTCCCACCTCCTATTGGAACAGGGGTAAAGTTATGTGTCAAGGTGACCCTGCCATAAGTTCTGAGGTGCATGGGGAGCCTGGAGACGAAGCAATTAATGCACAGTCAGGAATAAAGGTGCCCAGGGAGATTTCCCATAGAAGCCGAGCCTGGCAGAAGGGAAGGCTCAGCAGGTGCAAGGTGGTGGGTGGTGAGTGGGCAGGACAGGAAAAGCCACAGGCAACCTCCTCCTTTGCACACGACTGCTTCTTCTTCTCTGTAAGGAAGCAAGGCTGGGGGTGGGGTGGGGAAGTGTGGGTGTTGGACAGAGAGGGGTCCCCAACAAGGGCCTGGGACCCTAGACTGGGAGAGAGGACGTTCCCTGCTGGGCAGGGGCAGCCACTTGAGTCTCTGAACTCCCAGCTGGATACGGGGTCTTTCGGTGGCCACAGGAGCAGGCTCTGAGGAGCTTTAGGGGCTCCTGAAGTCACAGCACACACTCAACACATCAACACACATGACACACAGTGCCACAGCAAGGACACACAATCACACACACACACCACACAAGAAATATATAAGCAGTCATACAAGTAGTGTCACTCAGTAGTACACACACACACACACACACACACACACACGAGTTCTGCCAGTGAAGCTTTCCCAGGCCTCCTCACATGTGTTCCCAAGAGGAACCACAGCCCTGAACCCAACTTCTCGAAGGAGCCCCCCCACAATCCTGTGGAGCCCCCCCCACTCCTGTGCCTCCCTCTGCATAACTCACTTTCAGAAGATGGGGTGAGCGGCTTTGAGCCTCACTCCAAAGAGACTGACCAGGTCATAAAACAGAGGTCCGTGGCCTGGCTCTGCAGCTCTCTGACCAGGAGACCGTGCACAAGTCGTGATGTCTCTGGGCCACGTTGTCCTCATCTATCCCTTGGGGTCACTAGGAAGAATAAAATAGCACCTACTCGTGGGATTGCAATGAGGTCTAAGGAGAGCACATTGTGAGTCTCAGGCCGTAAGTACAGGTGACTGCCCGGCTGGGGTGCAGAGCCCCACCCTCAGGCACACATGCTTCCCAGGGCCCTGTGCTGGGCCCCCGATGAGCCAGCCAGGCCTGAGCTTGATCAACCTCAATGAAAAGCCCATGTCTACAAAGACCCTCTCATTCCAACTTTGACTTTGTTGAACACGTGTTCATCTATTTCTCTGTTCAACAGGAACGGGATCCTGTTGTGAGGTGCTAGGTAGGACATAACAATTGGCAGTACCTGGTCCCTACAGACCAACTGGTCCTCTGTCAGAATCCACGGCCTGGAAGGTGTTTAAAATACGAGGGCCTGGCCCAGCCAGCGTGGCTTGGTGGTTGAGCGTTGACCTATGAACCAGGAGGTCACAGTTTGATTCTTGGGTTGCGGGTTCGATCCCCGGTGTGGAGTGTGCAGGAGGCAGCCGATCAGTGACTCTCTCTCATCATTGATGTTTCTATCTCTTGCTTCCTCTCTCTTTCTCTCTGAAATCAATAAAAATACATTTAAAAAAATACTAGCACCTGGGCTCCAGAGGTCCAGCCCATTGATCTGAAATGGAGCCCAGGCAACCAGATTTTTAAGAAGGCTCCCAGCTGATTCTAATGTATAGTCAGATCTGAGACCCACTTCTCTCCTGGAGAAATGAGACATACACCAAGGAGACAGAGAGGGACACTTTCCTAATCGATGCACACAGAGGGATAATAGCTAAGATTTAGCAAACCTCTTTTTGAGTGTGTGACCAGCACTGTGCCAAGTCTTTCTTTAGCATACTTAATCTTTCCTAAAGCCCAGGAAGCAGGTCCCACACCACCCATTTTACAGATGAACAAACTAAGCTCAAGAGATCAAATAATTTGCTCAGTGAAAGACTTCTCCCAAAGGGTGGCATTTGTGCTGAACTTTAAAGGAAGATAGAATTTTTCCCTGGAGAGACAGAGAAACCCATGGGTGGGGGTGGGCCCTACCCTGGTGGCCTGCTAGAATCCAAGGGCTGTGAGGCCTTTAAAATGTGTGTGGGGTGCAGGTGAGGGGAGCAGAGACTCGGTGGACTGGAGCGAATGGGAACACAGGCCACAGAGGCTGGCGGGAGCCAAATTATGGGATGACAACATTTTGGGACAAATAAAAGGTAGAGCTAGTTTGCCCAGCAAGTAGCAAGCAATTATGAGGCCCTTGTCATTATCCACGGAGGTGGCAGGGATGAAAATAGAATGTCAAGATAGAACCAGAGAAGGCAGACCCAGAAGGGGTTTGTGGGGAGGGAGTTGAGACGAACTTTTAAAAAACGGTGAAATGGAAATCAGCGTCCCACCCCCTCTGCTCAGAAGCAGTGGAGTGTGGGAGGTCAGAGGTCAAGTTCCAGACCCTCTCCTCGCTCAGCTGGGCGTGGCCACGTGTAAAACAAGGGCAAGGATGTTTGTGTCCCAGGGTTTTCAGACACAGAAAGAACCAGAGTCTCAGAGAAGGCTGGTGTGGGGGGAGAGGAAGCGAGGCTTCCAGGCCCCGCCAGGGCGGTTCTGGGTTCCTCTGCTTCACAGGTTGGCTGCCATGGAGCGTTCATTGGAACAAGAGGTTCCTGCAGTTCATGCCTTGAAAGCACAGCCTTGACCTCCATGTCACCTTTCTCTCCTAGAACCTCCCAGAATGATGGCAAACGCTGAGGGGCTCAGGCATCAGCGCTTTGAAGGTGAGAGCGAGGCTGGAGCTGGACACTGGGATTAGGTGGAAGTCTACACAGACGCCACTGGGAGCGCTGGGCTCCTCGGCCCGTCAATCACAGAGCTCCTCTCTGCCATCTTTACTGTCCAACACGCAAAGCGAGCGATGCTTCCAGTGCTTTCCGCCTGCGACTCTCCCAATGCTCCCGACGGGTCCGTGAGGTAGGCTGCTATTTCTGTTCCCATTTAGCAGAAGAGGACTCCAAGGAAGAAAGAGGCCATGCCCACAGACAGTCACCTAGTTTGTGAGTCACACACTTGCGCTATGGCCTCGGCGGTCAGCCTCCACGGCCACACTCTAGCCCACATGCCCTGTGCTATCCCACCAGGAGATCCGGCAGAGCAAAGCGAGGTGGACAGGCCCCGGGGGAAAAGATCATGTCGAGAATTTTGAAAAACAAACAAGCAAAAAAAAGACCCTTATGGAAAACCTCTAGCAAATATTCAAAAAGAGGGAGGAGATATATTGCATTCACAAAATAAAAACAGGAGGTTGTGAAAAAGGAAAGCCAGTGAACAAGAGAGAACTCTAGAATTTTGAAATGTGAAATAAAACAATGCACATTGTAAAAAGCTGTCAATGAAATCTCGAAAATTAGATCAATGTTGCGAACATAGGGGAAAAAAAGAAAACCGTGCCCTTTAAAGGATTGTGGTGGATTGCGTTGATTGCCCTGATCTTACTCATCTTAATACCCAAATCTTTTTGCCACGTGGTGTTACAGTCCCCCTGCCACTGAAGAGGCCTCTTGCCATCTGGTATTAGTGGGGGAGAGAGGTTGATCAAAGGCTTTAAAACTCTTATGTCATCGGGCTCCTGCCTCCCAGCCATCCCTTAAGACCATTGAGCCCGCAACAAGGGTGAGAAACATTGAGAGCAGAGCTAAACTGCTCCGACAAGCCCATCCTATATCAACCGCCTCCCCACTCACCCCCACCCCCGGCATACGCTGAGATAGTCGCGTAAGGCCAGTCCAGTCACCTTTAGCCACTCGACCGAGTCCAGCCTAAGTCAGTGACCCTCAGCCACAGATGCATGAGCGTAAGCCGGCAGGGGTCGGGCTGTTTTGCAGCGTCGTTGTAACCATGGCTAATGCAAGGATCAACCCAGGAACTGGTACCCAATTATCAGAGAAAAATAGCAGCAAGAGGGTTATCAAAAAATAGCTCAAGTGAATTTCCCAGCATTAAAGGAGATGAACCTCCAGAAGCCAGGCCTAAAGGGCCTACTCCGCGCCCCGGACAATCCATAGTTCCTCCCCTGAGGCATGTGACTGTAAAAAGTCAGAACATACGAAGAGATGACCCTGAAAGCGTCCGCAAGAGAAAACCAGGTTTCCTACAAAGGAATAGGAGTCAGGTCGGCCTAAGGCTTCTCAAGAGCAGCACCGGATACTAAGTAACAGAGGCGCAGTTCACACGCTCCGGGGAATGGTTTTCCACATCGAATTCTACACCTGGACACGCCACCACGTGTAAGTCGAGAATATAAGTTGCTTTTAGATACGGGAGGATTCAGGAAATTCACTTCGCACACGCTTCCCCTGAGTGAGCTACCAGAGGATATGCTCCAGCAGAAGTGGGAACGAAATTAAAACATGGAATCCAGGAAACCGGAGACCCAGCACCGGAGCCTGGCCGAGGAAGTGCCCAGGACGGACAACTTCGCAGCAGGCCAGGGTAAGGCCAGAAGGTCAGGGCCCCAGGAGGAAAGGATCCAGGGAGAGAGCAGGGAGCGACAGAGGAGCTGCGGTAAAACAACGCTTGTGAACAAAATATGAATGATAATGGTGTGGCAGATCTGATGCACTATGTGGAAACGTTTTTTAAAATGATGCAATTGGAAATGCGAGGTGATCATTACCTTTGGGGACATTTGTCCAGACAGATAATACTGGACATCAGGACAAACGATAACAGTTTCTTTCTCACTCACATCACATTTCTTTCTTTTCTTTATTTCATAAGGAATAGGCAGCTCCTCCTTTTGTATTTGCAGACATGGAAGCCATGGCCCGCACACTGTCCTCGCAAGGGAAGAGGCGATGGGAGAGGCACACAGGCTCTGAGTCCAGAGGAACTATCTAGTCGCCAATCCCAACCTAACAGGAGGGAAAGAAGGAGGTGGGTCCGGTTTTTGCCACACCGGAAAAAAAAATACACAAGAAAGAAACAATGATAGTCCATCGCTTGATTCTGAAGTGAGCCACGTTTACATGTCGCAATGATGTTCTAGATTTGGCAAAAAGGAACAATATCTGAGGAGGAAATCCTTGTCCACTGGTTGGGTCCCTCTGCATGACCTGTGGGGATCGGGCTGAAACAAACCCCAAAGGCCCCTGGATTGCAAGAGGGCAGTTCTCGGGCTCCCTCCTCTCTGGTTCCAGGTGCATCACCCGACAACCACAGCTGCCAAGTCACTGCAGCTCTGCAGCTTCTGCATGGAGTGTCTGCCCCCTGGTGGTCATTGTGCAGCATAGCTACTGGTTGGATGGTCAAATGGTTGGACAGTCGCTTAGGCTTTTATATATATAGACTAGTGGTGGGATGCACGAAATTTGTGCGTATTAAAAGGAAAGAGACCCAGATCTGGCCAGCCCCACCCTCACTGGGTGAGACCCAGACCCAGCCGGCCCCACCCCCCCGTCAAGCCACGCCTATGGGGGACACAGTGTCAAGTCCCCGGCCGGCGCTGGGCAGGGATGCAGCCTCACGTCCCAGCCCATCCATGTGTACCTCGCCTTGCACGCAACCCCACCTGCCTGTGCCTGCCACACACACAGCCTCCTGATGATCAGTTGTTACAGTGTGAGGGCATCAGGACCAGTAGCATATGAGCTCTTTATTAAATAGGATAGGACAGCAGGCAGCAGAAGATGCAGCTGAAAGAGTTTAAAATGTGCCATCCCCAGGGGCACAAGAGTGGCGGTAGGAAGGGCAGGGAAAGAATGGGTTTTGTATTAGAAGCCTTGCAGTATTTTATATGTTTTTCAATTTGCATATATCTTATTTGGACAGTTTTTAAAACAAACAAAAAACAAATGCTTAAAAAACAAAAAAACACCTGCATTTACTGGTCATTAATGATGGTTCGGTCTGACCTTCTAAGGTTTTTGAATTCTAAGCATCCAGGGGAGAAAGCTTGTGTCGCAATGGACATTTGTCTGAACGCACACTGTGGCAAGCCCTGGGTAGGAAAAACCAAAACAAAGAAACGTCCCGTGTTGATCTGAGCAGGAGAGGTCCTTGTGAGAACTGGAATGAGCAAGACCCGGTTTGGGCACCGCCGAAGCCTCCAGGTCCTCGGGGACCCGCCAGAGGGAGGAGCTCTGGAAGGGAAAGTGGTCATGTATGCCCCATGGTCCCTGGCAGGCACCACAGGCATCAGCTGTAACGAGAAGTGACAGGTACAGTGGCTGGGAGAACCTCCTGGCTTGGAGCTCGAGCTGCCCAGAGCGCTGGGGGGCATCTCAGGCTGTCAGGGGGGTCCCCAAACACTTTGATGCCGCAGCCAATCTGGTCTACAACATTAGCATCTCATTAGCTGGGGCGGAGGCCAAACTGGCGCCTGGTCACTAGCCCAGCTTTGGGTGGAGAGGAAATCCAGAAGCCTGGTGGACAGTGAGGAGGGCCTGGCAGTGTCACCCTCTTCACAGTCCCACCCAGCTGTCAGGGGATGCAGCAGGACTTGGGCCCAGCCCGGGTGCCAGTGCTGCCTCCAACATCCTCCCGAGCTCTCTCCCTCCTGTCGCAGGAAAGGTAACCCAGACCCCTGGAAGCAAAGGTCACTCCTGGCTTCCAGTCCTTCAGAGGCTGAAGACGACCTTGACCTTAGCCCTTCAGAGCCTGGCCCCTGCCTCCTGCTCTAGCAGCACTGCTTCTCTCCACAGCCCGGGCGTTTAAGTCCAGAACATTCCCCGCCCTGTTCTGCAGCCGTCTCTGTCTGGTCAATTGAATCTAAGCCACACATGTTTAGATTCAGCAAAAGTGGGAACTAAACCCATCCACTTCTAGGCAAGGGGATGCCAGGATCACCCCTGCTACAGAGGACAGGAAGCCAGGCCACAAAAGGGTTTCGCCTACCAGCCCTGCCTGCCAATCTCATTTTGGCTTCTCCTCCTCTCTTCGCTGCCAGCAGGAGGGGCAGTCGGGGCCTGGCCCCCAGGCTTCACGGGAGGGGTGGGCTGAGTTTATTCCTCAGCTCCATTCAGATGATCCTGGACCCCTCCCCTCCCAACTCGCTGGCTCTTAACTCGGGGAAAGGGGCGTGAAGGATGGGTCAGCTCGCATGGAGGAGAGGTATATTGGAGGGCCGAATGACCTCGCTGGGAGGCAAAGACCTGGGCTCCAGGGCAGGCTCTGTGATTGGCTGCTACACAACCCTCCCAGGGTCCAGCCTCAGTCCCCCTGTCGGTAGAGGACAGGGTGGGGCCAGCTGTCACATTCTCCCAGGCCGATGAGGGGCTAAGACTGAGCTTCTTGATGTCCATTTCCACAGAAGCAGAGATGATGGAAGCTGTGGTCCATGGCTCCATCCTCTGTTCCCAGTCGAATCAGCCCCTGAGAGATTCCAGGAAGCCTCTGGGGTTGGGAGCCTTCCGTGCAGGTGCCTCTCCCGGCTCCTCTCCAGTGGGAGGTTCTCCCAGCAGCACGTCCTGGGAAACAGCGGGAGAGCTGCTCCGTGCTGAGCACCAGACACCGGATGGATGAGATAATCACAAATCCACAAACGGCAACAAGATAAAATTATCATTACATGGAGTTAAATTATTAATTAGCACCTCCAAAAAAAGACCCACACCACCTGGTCTTGAATCTTGAAAGCTGTCTTTCTGAAAGTAACAGAAATATCAAAATAGTTTATCAGTGCTCCGCAGTGTGAGCCTGGTACCTCTCCCCCGGCCCCTCCAGGCTGTGGTTAGGGATTCAGAACCAGCCAGTTCGGATGAGGTTAGCAAGGGAAGGGAAGCAACTCACGTGACCCATTTTCTATGGATGGGGAAACTGAGGCGAAGGACAAGAGGAAAGAGCATGGAAGTCGCTCAGGGCAGATTGAGGACTTTGCATACTGTGTTGGGAGTGGGTACGTCCTGTGTCTCCCTGATCGTCTAAGGACTAAGGACACTCATTCATTCAGCAAACTGCTGTCTCATGCTTTCTGTGTGCCGGGCACCAAGAATACAGAGGCGAAGCCACAGTCCTTGCCCATGAGGAGCGCAATATCTGATGGGCTGGACCAGTGGGTCAGCTGTTTCTTCTGTCTTTTTACTCCACCTCAAGGCATAGGATGTGTCCCTTTGTTATCATCGCCATCATCATCATCATCATCATCATCATCATCATCACCACCATCCTCTGCCACCAGCTCCTATTCTTATCCCCCACATGCACTCCTTGAATCCTAGAGGGGCTTTGAAGAGCCCCTTTCTCACCAGGGCATCCTTCCTCTCTGTGAATCATGAGCCAGTGGAGCTTTCTCGCTGCCCATAAATCAGCCCCCTGAATCTCTGGGGAGCAATTTCTCACTCATTCATTTATTTACTCATTCAATAAGCATTTACCAAGCAACTACAAGGAGCCATCTCAGGACCAGTTCTTGGAGACACCAAGAGAAACGCAGCCCAATACCTTCTTACAGAAAGCTCACAGCACGATGGGAGAGGGAAGCAAATAACCAAGCGATGGCAATACAGGGCCGTGTGTGGGTAGGACAGGACGGGTATGCTTGCGTCTACTCTGCATGACAATCCTGCCAGGTGGGACCCCATTTTACAGATGGAAAAACTGAGTACAGGGAGGCTAAGGACCTTGCCCAAGGCTACTCAACAGCAAGGTAGAAGGGCCAGGATTGACGCCAGGGCTGCCTGACTCCGGAGGGGCTGTCTCAGCCCCTCTGATGGACGTGTCCCCATCTTCTGGTCAATGGATACTGCAGCCCCAAGATGTTTCCAATCTCTGCCTCCCACACGTTCCTTCCATGTGCTCCAAATGGGATAGACCGAATGGCTCAGCCTCTCCTCCAGCCCAATAGTCTCCCTGGCTGCAGCCAAAGGAGGCCTGAATAATTCATGGCCAATGCCCATGGCCCAATCCTGGAGCAGGTTCCTGGTGGCCACGCTGGAGAAGGGGGAAAGGCCAGGGCAGCTGGACCTGGATGGCGGGGGGAAGGAAGAGGCCTGTGGTAGAGTTTTGAGTGCCACTCACAGCCAGGAAGGGAAGAATAAACAAGGCTCAATGAATTATTCACAGGCAGCTGCTGATGCAGCCTGCGGGTGGCGAGGGCAGGAGCGTGCGCTAAATCTGAAGTCACCACTCACCAGGGCAGCCTGAGCGCGCACCTTGGCCGGGCTCTGACCCGAGAGCCCCGAGGGCAAGGGGGAGCAGGCAGAAGGCCCAGCACAGTCCCCTCCCCAGAGAGGGCAGGGCCTGAGAGAGACAGAGCTCGCATCCCGGTCCTGGGCGTGCCCGGAGGTGCACGGGAAGGTGGACGCTGAAGGCTGGTATAGCTGGGCTTGGTCACCGCAGAATCAGAGCAGTGCAGCCTGGGAAACCATTAACCGGCCGAGTCTCAGTGTCTCAGCTGGAAGGTGGGCACCACGAGCGTAGTTAGGGTGAGGCCCAAATGCTACCAGGAGGCTAAGATGACGGCTCTGCTGTGACCAGAATCCCGCACTCCTGATCCAGCCCTAAAACCCAACCCTGGACACACGGTGACCGGCAGGCCTCTTCCCTCATCCCTCAGGCCAGCGAGGCCAGAGGTCTGGGCCTTCAGAAGCCTCTTCTCTCTCTCTCCGCTGTCTTCCCGCCTCACTTCCAGGGGAATCCCGGGAGGGAGCTCAGCCCATGGCCCCTGCTGCGAGTGTTCCCTCAGGGAGAAGGTTGAGATTCTGGACATTTTCTGCTGAGCCAGGCCCCACACCCTCCCCTTCCCCAACCCTCTTCCCCCTGCTGCAAGCAGCACAGGGCCAGGGGCATGGAACTGGCTACACTCCTTCACTGACTGCTGTGTGACCTTGGGCCAGGCTCTGTCCCTCTCTGGGCTTCAGTATCTACACAAGAAGGTCCCTCAGACCCCTGTGGCTCTGACCTCAGTGACAATAAGACGGAGGGGTGGGAGAGAGGGGCTGGCTAGCTGTCCCCCCCCTGGCTGTGCCTCCTGGGGTTGGAGGTGGTCAGAGCTGAACTTTTCTGGAATCCAGAGTGGGGGCCATGTCTTCCCCAGAGAGCACCATCCTGTGATGACAGGGTATCACAGCAGCCAGTGCCTGTGAGGCTCCCCAGACCCACGCCATCATCGCACAGGCTCACAGCCTCGCCAGGCAGGACGGTTCCCTGGGTGTGACTCCCACCATGAGGACAGCAGCAGCCGCCCGGGAAGGTGGCGTGTGGCACATGCACACATGCATGTCCAGGAAGGAGCACAGCCATGCTGGGACCCAGACCAGCCCCGCAGCCTTGGTCTGTCATCAGGAGTGAGGCTGGAACCTGCAGCAGAGCCACTGTGTGGTCACTGACGCTGCTGGGACCAGACTCCTCCTGCCCACACCCCGTGCAGCTCCACGCCGGCTGGAGGGCTCAGCCGGACATCCCCTGAACTCGACCAGGGTTTGTCGCGTGAGTCTGTGTGCCCTTGAGTGAGTCTCCTACCCTCTCCCAGAGGGTCCACACCTGCAATGTTAACTCCGCCCCACATGCATGTCACTGTGAGGCTCTGATTGGCTGCCCTCTGTGTGTGCCCTGCACCCCCCCCCCAGGCATGGCATGGGCACTTCAGACAGAACTGGCTGAAGCAGAAAGGAGGAGGCCTGGGGAAGGAGAGGGGCCTGGTAGGTGGCAGGAGGTGGAGGGTGCTCTGGGCAGGAGCTCAGCGCGGCTGCCTAAGTGCTCAGTGATAAATAAGTGATATCGGCCACCACCTAATGCTTCCACAGCGCTGGCCGCCAGGGTGGGAGGGGAAGTGTATTCCAGCCTCTGCTGCCTCTTGGTCTCACTCACATTTTGAACCTCATGAATCCATAATGAGCTCCCAGTGACAGGCTGGCCCTGAGGACACTGAGCCTCCTCGGAGCTAGAGGGTGAAGGCATGAGGACAGCTGTGCCCTTTGGTCCCCAGCAATGTTCACCCCTGAGGGGTGCTCCTGGGAGGCAGACAGCAGAGGGCCTGCAGGGGCTGGGGGCACCCGTCCCTTCCATCCTGGTGAGGAGGGAGCGATGAAGGGAGGGCCGGATGCCCTTGTCTGGGGAGCTGGATGCCTGGGTTCTCATCCACCCTCTTTTCAGTCCCTTTGTTCCCACAGCCTCAGTTTCCCCACCTGCAAAACAGAGAGCATCCTGGAGCTTGGGAAGCCTTGGTCCAAACCAAGGGCCACCGGTGTCTCCACCAGGGGGAGCTGGTAAACATTCAGAAATGGAGCTTCCTCTGATGGGAAAGAGCAAAGAGCAAGGGCCCAGAGAGACCGCCTGCCCCTTCCCAACTGCACAGGAGGGGAAATTGAGAGCCACACAGCGAGGTCGGGGGTCCCCATGAGCCCTTTTCACAGCAGCCCACTGCACCCTCGTCTTCCTGCTGGGCCATCCCGGGCGCGGAGAGGAGGCCTCTGCCTCCTGAACTGAAGTGTGAAAGAGGAAGGTCCCAGAGCTCAGGCGGGCTGGAACACACTAGGAGCCACCTACCCGCCCGCCTGGCTGGCCGTGTGGCTTCAGTGGCCTCTGCCTCTGGGCTCCTGTGCCCCGTCTACTGACAAGGGAGAATCACCCACTGCAGTGGGGTGTCCTGGAGCTGTCTTTAAAGGTGCCAGAGGCGTGCACTGAGCGCCCCAAATTCCAGGTGCCGCTAACTCACATGGCAGGCAGTAAAAGGGGAGCGATGCGGTTTCTGAAGTTCTTCCCGTGGCTCAGAGGCTAAGGGCAGAAATCGTAGGTGGGTCTTTAAAAAAATTAAATGTAGAGTTGCCTTAGGATCCAGCGGTTCCGCTTCTGAGTGTACGCCCCCAAGAAAGGCGAGGCACAAAGGCAAACAGATCCCTGCACACTCACACTCATAGCAGCGTTCACAACAGCCGAGAGACGAGCGGTGGCAAGATGTGGTATGTTCACGAAATGGAGTGTGATTCAACCCTAAAAAAGGACATGCTGACACAGGTGACAACGCGGATGAGCCTTGAAAGCATCATGCCAAGTGCAATAAGCCAATCACGAAAAGACTATATAAGACCGCATGACACCACTAATGGGAGCCACCTGGAGTCAGTCACACAGACAGGAAGTAGAAGGGGGCCGCCAGGGGCTGGGAGAAGCGAGAACCGGGGGGGTTAGTTTTTATTTTTTTTAAATATATTTTATTGATTTCTTTTTACAGAGAGGAAGGGAGAAGAACAGAGAGTCAGAAACACCGATGAGAGAGAAACATCAATCGGCTGCCTCCTGCACACCCCCTACTGGGGATGTGCCCACAACCAAGGTACATGCCCTCAACCTTAATTGAACCTGGGACCCTTCAGTCCGCAGGCCGACGCTCTATCCACTGAGCCAAACCAGTCAGGGCTGTTATTTTTGAATGGATACAACATTTCAGTTTTGCAAGATAAAGAAATGCTGGAGATTGGTTACACAAGAGCACTTTATACACTTAAAAATGGCTAAGAGGGTACATTTTATGTTATGTGTATTTACTACAATTGGAAGATTTTTAAAGAAAGGAAGAAACGATGGCCAGGAGCTGAATGCAGAGGTCTGACACATATTGCATACCAAGTATATTTCCTTTTTTTTTAAAAAAAGAAAAAGACACCAAGGAGACTTGTTATGTAAGGAAATTGTTTTTTAGCCTTTTGTGGCATGGAGAACCCTCTCAGAGCATGAGAACACCCCCCTCACCCAGCAGCTCTGGGGCAGCTGGGGACTATCCAGTTCTGCAAACCAGGGCATTTTCTCCCCACAGTGCCGTACGCCTTGAGCCAGCACCCTACCCCCCGGTGTGAGGCTGGTGCGGCGGATGCCCTGTACTTACTGCTGGGGAAATAGCACGTGGGTCTTAGATTTGACATTGAAGGCCCTCCGTGGTCTGGCACCAGGAAAATGGCAGACCACGCCCCCTCCCCTCCCCATCTGCTTTGGCCGCCCCCCCCTCCCCCCGGCCCTATCCAGTGCCCACACAGCTCCCCCCTCAGAAGTGGCCCTGGTCCCCAGCAGAGCCAGTCTCTTTCTCCAGGCTCCCACGCCCCTGCTCTCTCAGTTTCTCAGTTAATCGTGGAGCTTCCACATCTGCACACCAGCAAGACTGTTCAAGTTGTCTCACCTCAGTTTCATACCAGCCCTCAGCCTGGCACACAGTAGGTGCTCAAAACCTACTTTGTGAAAACAAAGTGAGAATATTCCTGCCGTTGTCTCTGTGTTATCTACCCAGATGGGAAAACGAAGTCCCACGGAATCAGCACCACCCAGTGTGGACCACCTTGGACCAGGGACTCATGTGTATAAACTCTTGAGCATAATTACAGGCGTAGGGAGTACTTGCTTCAGCCCACATACTGACTAGATGCTTTCCATGTGAATCTTACCAAGTTTTCCCAGGAGCCTGTAAGTAGGTACTGTGACTGTGCCCATTTTACAGATAAGTAAGTTGAGGCTCAGAGAGGTTAAGGAATTTGCCCCCTGTCTCCCAGCTGGTGGGTGTGAGCTGGAATTTGAACTCGTGTGTACGGGTGTTGTGTGAGCCCGGTTGCCTCCTGCGCTGCTCGCTGGGGTGCTCAGTGGCTTGGACACAGCGGCCACCCGCCATCAGGAGCTGGAGGCTGGGCCAAGTGCCGGGCAGCGGCAGTGGCAGCCGCAGCTTCACTGAGAGGCGCCACCTCCCCGAGGCCCCTGCGATTCTGGGCGGTGCTGCCTCTCCTGGTTAGCGCCCTGATGGCTGAGTGATAGGCTGGGCTGACACACAGCTGCTGCTGCTGCCTCGGCAATTCTCTGCATTGGCTCTGTGCTCACTGACCTGTTGGAAAAGTAAATGCAAACTGCAGAAGGGAAAAAACTCTCTCTCCTGCACCTGCCACTCCAGGAGTCACCGGCTCCTGCTGAGGTGGCCCCCACTGAGCCCCCGGGCTGGGGGTGGGGCAGGGTGCAGGAGGCCTCTGGCCCCCAGAAGAGCTGGATTCCTGTCAAGTCAGAGCAGAAGGGGGCTTGAGAGGTCTTCCTCTGCCCCCCTCCAAGCAGACAGTGCCCCTGCAGGGAACCCTGGGTCAGGGTGGTGCGCTGCAGGCACCCCAGAGACTTGGATGGGCCTGTCCAGAAAGCCCTAAGCAGCAGGCTGGGGCCTGGCCAGGAGGTCATCTGCTTGCATCAGCTCCCAGTGTGGCTCACACTGGGGCTCCCAGAGAAACTGAGGCAGGGCTGCCTGCCAAAGCACCTGATTGATGCCTACTGAACGCAGTGATACAGATCATGGGCTTGACCCTCTTCAGAGGGGTGAGGCCAGGCACAAATGGCAGAAGTCCAAGGCAGAAGACGAGAATGGATTCCTTGTGTTGGTCCAGAGGTTGGAAATTTACAAGCTACTTCCACAATCTTGAGTAATTCCCTAACAATCTTACAATATAATAAAAGGCTAATATGCAAATTGTCCCCTTGGGAGTTCAATCGCTCGCTATGATGTGTGCTGACCATCAGGGGGCAGTGTGGAACATGGCAACCAGTGGCAGTGGTGGGGCACTGAGGGAGTGAGGGAAGGAGGAGGTGGGCAGGTGGGGAGGCAGGGAACCTGATCAGCCCTGATTGCCGGTCAGGCCTAGGGACCCTACCTGTGCACCAATTTCGTGCACTGGGCCTCTAGTCCTGAGATACTGTCCCAACCAGTACTTACTGTGCTCTTACTATTGTTTGTGCTGTTGTACATGCATTATCCCCTTGAACCTTCAGAACAACACCATGGGTTAGGCATCAGTTACCAGCATCTCCCTGTCACAGGTGGAAAACGGAGGCACGGAAAGGTGAAGTGAGTTTGCCAAGGTCACATGGATACTGAGCTGGGATTTGAGCCCAGGCGGCCTGGGCTCTGGGATCGAGGTGTGCAGCCACCCTGCTCAGCTGTTTCTCACAGTCCTGGGCCCTGGGAAAGTCTTTGTACTCATCTCATGGTAACAGAGGGCCACCTCCTCACCTCTTCATCCGTGCTTCCCAACCTGGTGCTAAGTGAATAAAAACAAAAATGGAGCTTAATTGAGACCATGAAAAGCAGGTGCTGCCTCCTGCCCATGGAGAAGGGATGGGAGTAATCAGATCAAAATGGAAGCAGCTGTTCAGAACTGGGCACAGATGCTCCCCCATAACCCAGCCTCCTGGCTGCCCCTCACCTTTCTGCTTGGAAAAGCGCCTGAGTCACAGGGAGGAGGACCCAGCCTTGTGAGGAAACCTCAGTCCTGAGCAGCTGGCACCCTCCCAGGGGTGCGTCCCACCCCTCTTGGTGGCTGGGAGCACAGGCTCTGGAGGCAGACTGCCTGGACTTAAATCTGTGTCACTTTCAGCTGCAAGCTCTTAGGCAGATAATTTAACTTCTCCATGCCTTGGTTGCCTCATCTGGAAAATGGGGCTGAGGGAGGCTAGAACGGAATGCGTACCGAATGCTTGGAACAGCCCCGGAAATAGAGAGCACTATGTTTGCTATTATTAGCATCATTATAATTAATAGACACAGTTTATAATAAACAGATCAAGTCTAAAGTCCTCCTTACCTGGCCCAGATCCTCCTTTCTGGCTCAGTGGTAAGCCAGCTTCCCACACTTCCCCACCTGCACACAACCTCCAACCCAACCACCTAACCCTCCTTGGCTTCTGTGCCTTGCACACGCTGGCGCCCTCTATCTTCCTTACTAATGGGGAGTTTTCTTGCTCATCCTCCAAGATCCAGATCTGTGGCAGCCTCCCCATCCTCCCTCCAACCTCTCCTTGCCTCTGTGGCCTCCAATCTCCAGCACACACCCCACCTCCCAGCTGGGCTGTGGTTGCCCATCTGCCTTAACCAGAATGAGTGCCCTGGGGGGAGAACTGTGTCCCCCCTTCACACCCACAGCTCACACTCCCAGGGTCTAACACAGCACCACACTTCTAGGGTCTTCCACAGTGAAGTGCGCTCAAAAATGAGAGAACGGGAAGGGAGGAAGTGGGGAGAAAAGAGGACACGGAGGCAGGGCAAAGGGCACTGCTCCTCCTCTGCAGAGAAGGGTCTGGGGTCTGGGAGGAGGAGGGGGTAGTCAGGCAGTGGGGAACCTGAGCATCCCTACCATGGCCGTAGCCCGGGGCCTCTGAGAAGTCTCAGAGGCGTAGATAGAGCTGAAAGTCCATCAGGAGTCATAGCCCTGCTCTCCCATTTCATAGATGAGGAAACTGAGACCCAGAGGAGGGCAGCGGCTCCTCCCGAGTCATCCAGGGAAGGAGAGTGCCAGCTGGGCCAGACCCAGCGCTGTGTTGGGAGCCCCTCCCACTGTGTGGTGCGGCCACTCCTGATCGCCAGGCCCTGGGCCCTGTGTCTCCACCCACACGTCTGCAGGCTTGGCCTGGTGCTCTGAAGGGTGGTTGGTATTGGGGTGTGCAGGGGATACTGAATTGCAAGGTTGAGGGTGGTGAGGCGTGGGTGAGGGAGGAGGAGGGGACATTGATGGGTCAGGAAACTTGGGTCATCGGGCCAGAGCACCCAAGAATGTTGCTGAAACAGACCTTAGCGGTCATCCGGTCCTGACTGTCCGTCTCTCAGGACAGGAAAACAGAGGCAACGCTCCCAGCTTTGCAGGTCCTGCAGCACCTCAGAGGCGCAGCTCGGCTGGCCACCTCACCCAGTTCCCCTTTCCCATCCTTGCCCCAGGACCATTGCCCCCTCAACCAGTCTCTGGCTGCCTCAGGAACCCCCTCCCACAGGAACAAGGCCCCCCTGGTGGGCAGTCCTCCTGCTTGTTTTCCAAGGCAGAACCGGATAGGAGGCCCTGTGCCGTCGGAGTTACATGTCTGGGCCCTCAGAACCCTCCTGCTGCACCAGGAAAGGACTGTGGAGTCGGGCAGTCCTGGTTTAGATCCCAGCTCTGCCACGTTCTAGCTGTGTGTCTGTCGGCAAGTTACTGAACCTCTCTGAGCCTCAGTCCCCACAAAGGAAGATGATAGCTATCCCTACCCCTGGGGTTGGGGAGAGGGTTAAGTGAGACACGTCAACTAGAACAACTTGCATTTTGCCTGAGTCACAGGAGATGCTCCGTAAATGGAAGCTGCGGTCATTATGATCACGTCTCCACCTCCAGATCAATTGCTCTGTTTCCCAGCGCTCCCGGCATGAGGTCAGCTCTGTGCCCTGTGGGGAAACAGCACTGAGCAAAGTCCTTTCCCCTGGCTGGTCTCCACCCCCAATCTCAGAGGTCAGGGCAGCCGCGTGCAGCTGGGGACATCAGTGGCCAGAAAAGGAGCCGAGACGTGCACGCCCCTAAGAGCCAGGTGATTTTCCACTTCACCCAACGATGGCGGAAGTGAGCGAACACCGGCCATGAAGAGGGGAGGCTGGGAAGAGGCCGTGAATAGGACCAGGAGTGCCTTGCTCCAGGCATCCTTGCTCACAGCCCCAAAGCAGCCAGCCCAGCCCGGAGACTCCAGGCCAAATCCAGACCCTGGGACGCTCTGTCAGTTCCCCCTCCGACTCCCAGGAAGAGATCAAACTATCGGCCGGTGTGGTCAGGGACTCGGTCTCATGGGACAGGAAAGGGTTCCTGAGCTCCTGAGCATCAGCGCATCTTGCTGCCCGTTTGCCTTTGGGACTTAGAATTGCAGACGTGCATGCAGATTCCTGGGGGTCTGGCTTTGCCTCCCTGGCTCTGGGTCAGAGACTTGCAGCCCTGCCCATGGATGGCTGCAATCAGAGAGAGCGAGCAGGAGCGAAGCCTCAATGGGAGGAGGTCCAAGCCGACCAGCAGGAGCAGCCAGATGAGGAGTTCTGGGAGGTGAGGATAGGGCAATGGGGAGACAGGGTGGGACCTTCCGAGAAGACCCTGTGTCCCAGAAGAAGTGGCTTCCCAAGCGGAGACAGCAGGCAGGCCCCTTATCACAGAGTTGGCAAGGGGCAGGGTCGAAGGTCAGAGCCTAACCAGGAGCATGGCTGAGTTCCCCCCACATTTCTCACTCCCTGTAGAGAGAGCTCATCCTGGCTGAGGCCACAGAAAGCAGACGAGGTCCACAGAGAGGCAACCAAGCCAGGGCCACGCCCCTGGCTGCCTGTCCGTGGGGAGGGAGGAGCACGTTTTGACGGTGCCGCTGGGCTAGTGCCGCATCGGGCAAGGGCCTGAGCTCCACCTGTGAGGCAGGACAGGCCAGGGAAGAAGCGTGGGCTCGGAAGTATGTCTCCCACTTGCCGAGAGAGGCAGCAACGTGATCCAGAGGGCTGACAGGATCCCCACGGAGCAAGGCCAGGGAGGCAGAGCCACGGTGGGGGGCCACGGGTGGCTGGCCGGCCTGGGATCAGAGCTAGACTGTAAGCTCCTTTGCGGCAGGGACTCAGTCCAGGCCACTCCCTGTGCTCGGCACAGAGAGGTGCTAGTGAAATGTCCATCGAACCAATGCAGGAATGAACCGAGAAACGGCCACGGAGCAGACGGACCACTGCAGATCAAAGGTGCACATGCCGGGGCGTGCCTTCTCCTTCTGGATCCTTCGAGCGCTCCCTAAGCAGCCGGGGTACCCCCCTGCGCGTGACCTGGCTTTGTACCACGATTACTGTCCTCGTGTCCAGGCCTTCACTGCTGGCAGCCTGCTATTACGGAGAGAGCGCCGTCCTGGGAGTCACCCTCCCTGAGTCTGCCTCCTCGCTGCTTCAGACGGATGTGAGGCCCCGAGCCCATCATCACAGAGCCTCTGGGACCCAACTGTGAACACTGGGGTCAGCGAGGCGGAGCTCAGGGCCCTTCGTCTGTCAGTATCCGCTGCCTCTGGAAGACACGGCAACGGCAGGCTTAGGACAGGGCAGACCCCAAGTGATCTGGCCCAGCCCGGTGCCATCCACAGATAATTCAGTTCAGAACCGCACGCCTTCATCAAGGGCCTACTGTGTGCCTAGCATCACGCCAGCCACAGTGGGGCAAAGACAAATGGGGCACAGAGTTTGCAAGGAAAGCATTGTTTGTTTGTTTTTGTTTCTTTGTTTTCCTTTGCCGAGCTGGCCCCCCACCCCTGGGAGGGCAGGGCCTCTAGGCTTGGGAAGGATGTCCAGCCACTGCCAGGAGGGGTGCTGAGCCCCCCGTGGCAGAGGGGGCTGAGCGTTCTCTCCGCAGGAGGAGGCTGCGGACACCAGCCGTGTGTGCTTTGCTGGTAGACAGGCTCTGAGGCAAGACAACAGCTTTCCAGCAACAAGTATTAGGAGATAAGCTATCAGAGGCGTCCCACTGGGCCCTCTCTCCCTGGGCACAGCTGTGGTGCGGGCCAGCCCGGCTTCCTCCTCATCAATTATGCAACTTCACGTATTCTGTTCCCCTGTGGTCCCCTCAACCTGGACTGGCTTGTGACAGAGGCAGCACTGGGTTCAGCGGTTAGGGGGGACCCCAGCAAAACAGAGCAGGGAGCAACAAGCACAGCTCCCCGAGGGGGCAAGGGGCAGGGAGAGAGGCCCTCTCCCTCCTGCAAGAACCACTCGCTCTCAATGCAAATCCTCCTTCATGAACGACAGGAAGAGAGACAGACACAGGGAAGGGCGGCCTCGCTCCTGCCTCGAGATGGAATCGGCCCTCCTCTCATCTCCAGACTCCACGAAGCATCCTGGAGGAGATGGGACGTGATTGTGGAGAGAGAGAGAGCTTGCGGGAGGGAAAGACAGAGGGAAAAAAAGGGGGAGGGGAGAGCAGTGGGCCCAGGCACGCGCGCTCACACACACACACACACACATACACACACATACACACACTCTCACACAAACACATATACACATCCCCTTATCTGATTAAGGATCCAAGGGAAGTCAAAAAGCTTCTGGAAAATTAAAATGACCCACCGGGTTAACCAGGCAAGATCTACAGGCAGATTACGAAAACCAAGTCGACTGGGGATTTCCTCGGCTCCTTGAGTTCCCCAGCCTGTGTTCCTTACGCAGAAGGACAGCTAGTCAGCAGGAGAGGGGGAGCCAAGGGCAGTAGCAGCCCCCACTGGGCGGCAGCTCTCACCCAGCAGGCCCTGTGGCCTGCGTCTGGCGCCTGCACCCCTTGCCCCGGAAGGCAAGTGTCAGGAGGGGACTGGCGACAAGGACCAGGCCTTTGATTCTGCCCAGAGGCCTCAGAGATGGACGCTGTTTCCTCCTCTTCCTTGATTTTGGATTCTGGCCTCGACCCCAAATGTAAAGGTTCTGGGGATGGATGTAGCATCTCCCCTGAGCTCTGCCCACCAAGCTCAGTGTCCAGAAATGCTGTGGGTGGCCGGAACCTGGCACCCGGCACCAATGACTCTAGGTGAGTGCCTCTTCTGTCTGGGGGCTCAACTTTCCCTGCTGGAGAAAGGCCTCGTTAGCTGACACCAGGACTTTAGGGCAGCCTGAAGGGGGCGCTGCACCCTCCACGGGGAGCTGCTCCCAGGGAACGGCGGGTCCATGGGCTTTCGGTCGCAAGGCTACAGGAAGGATGGCAGTGAGATGAGTGGCTCTGGGGACCACCAACCCGGTCTGGGTTCCCAGGGGCAGGAGAGAGTTTAAAAGCCACAGTGACATCAGCTCCAAGGGGAAGCAGGCTGTCCCGCATGCCCGCGGAGCTGTTTGCCCAGCACTGTACCATGTTGCAAACATCCTAGGATACATGTGTTAGGAAGCTAACAGGTTTCCTGGCACTGCAAATACGTCATACAGTCAGATACATTTCATATGCTTCCACTGACCCCTTTCCCTCTACTCGTGGCTCCGTGTTTTGTTTGCTTTCTGAAGAGTTCATTTCCCGTGGTATTCCAAGCAGCCAGGGGCATTGATTCAGCCACTCGCCAGGCCTGGAACAACGCTGCGCGCCCCATCGGTGGATGTCTGTGGGGGCAAGTGCGCCCTCTGGCTGGACTGGCCTTGGGCCTCGGAGTTGCCTGGAGCAATGAGGACTGCAGCTGTGCTCTTCTCTCCCCAGGAGGATGCAGGGAGAACCTCGCTTTACTCACGCTGGAAACATGACTGCATCCATGCAGAGGCCTTGTTTCTTGGCACGTGGCTCCTGGAACCGTCCTCGGCCACCCTGAAGCCGTAGGTGTGGGATTCTCAGCGCAGCGACGGGACAGCAGCAGCCCTGGCTTTCCCCTTACTCCCCCTGGGACACTTTCCCGCAGCCAAGCCTCCCACTCGGGGCTGTGAAGGAAAGATGCTCAGGGCAGTGATTGGGTTGCTGTGATTACATGAGGTTGTGGCGAAGGCGTTCGTGTGCCTTCGTTTTTCTGTGCGCGCATTCCCTCAACAGACCCGAGCGGATTCCTGTTACTCGCCAAGCACGGCTCTCGGCAGTGGGGAGAGGACAGGAAGGAATGGCCGGTGAGCTTGAGGAATATGGTGGAGAAAGAGACACAGGAGCAAAAGAGGAGGGTTGTCGGAAAGCTACCTGGCAGACAGGCTCTGGACTCTGAACACCTGGGTGCCAACGTTGCCTCCGCCCCTCGGGGCAAACTACTTACCCTCTCCCAGCCTCAGTTGTCTCACCTAAAATGGGGAGGGGATCAGGTACCCCTAGAGCAGGTTGAGGGCTGAAATTATAAAACGCACCACAGCACAAGGACGGTCACAGATCGAGGTTTGGTTAGTGAAGAGAGGCAGGAACAGAGCGTTCTGGAACTGTGGACGAGGGAGTCCGAGGGAGGCCGGTTAAACGTGCGTGAGGTCTTCCTGTGAGATCTTAGAGGAAAAGAAGGCCTTTTCCAGGCAGAGACAGGGGAGCGGCCCTGGTGCAAAGATGCCACCTAAACGAAGCCACGGGGTCATGGGACACTGTGGGCCTGGGAGACAGTGAGCTGTTAGGAACTGCTGGGGTGCCAGGGTGTTTGGGGAGGAGCTGGGGGCTGAAGCTGGGAATATGGGTTGGTTTCTGGAAAGCAACTGGAGGGCTGTTGACAGGCAACTCTCCCAACTACATGCGTATCCTAGACCAAGCTGGCTGAGGCGACGATGAGTATAGACTAGTAGGCAGGTTGCAGACAAAGAGGTGGCCGTGGTGACCCACTATGTGATAAAATAAGGCAGTGGTGATGGGGCTGGAAAGGGAGGAGTCGGCTTGGGGGATAGTGGGTCTTAGGAAGAGGGGAAGCAGGAAGACATATGGGACGAAAAGCAGGAGTGCCACATGCATGCCTGGGAACATCAGGGGGCCAGCTGAGCCTGGACGTATAGGGACGGGAGCAGAATCAGGGGTGGGGGTGAAAGAGAATATTCAGTTACGAACATATCGTGGTCCAGGGTGCTTGAGGTTAGGCATCATGTGGAGGAGTCCAGAAGGCAGCTGGATGAACACAGGTGGAGCACAGAGCTGGGAGTGAGACTCCAGAGCCCTGTGGGTTCGGGCACTGAGGCCAGGGGCTGTACCAGGACCATGGACAGAGCAGAAGGGCCCATTAGTTCCACAGATGGGAAAGGGAAGGGAGAGCCCCGCCTCAGATGAGGAAGAATTGGTCAGGGAGACACGCAATCAGGGGAGAGGGATAGAACTGCTAAGAAAGAAATGGCCCCAAATGGCAAGTGTTGCAAAGGAGACCTGGTCACCTGCCCCCCTCCGTCTATTCTCTGCACAGCAAACAGACACTAGGATGCTTTCAACCATAAGTGAGACCATTCGTTTCTCTGCTCTAACCCTTCAATTCCTTCCTTTCTCACTTGGAGTAACAACCAAAACCCTTATCCAGCCGGCAAGACCCTACGTGACCAGGCCCCGTGAACTCCGATCCCATCTCCTACTACTCCCCCCCGGACTCCCTTCCCTCCGGACACACTGGCCTCCTGCTGCTCGTGAACACATCAGGCTGCTTCACCACAGACCTGGGCGTACAGGGCTCCCACTGCCGGCAGCCCCCCAGCCTGGCATCCACATGGCTTCCTCCCGCCTCCCTCGGTGTCAATCCTCAGCTCAAATCCCACCTTTTCAGAGACGTCTTCCCTGACCACCTAAGAGGCATACCTCCTCCCACTACTCTGTCTCCCTCGTCCTGCTCTATCTTTCCTCCATGGCACTCACTGTCACTGCCGCACTATTTATGTGCCTGTGGATTGTCTGTCACCCCACTCCCTGGAATGTAAGCACCATGATGGCAGGGATTTTTT
This sequence comes from Murina feae, assembly GCA_004026665.1. Lineage (NCBI taxonomy): Eukaryota > Metazoa > Chordata > Mammalia > Chiroptera > Vespertilionidae > Murina > Murina feae. The sequence continues at coordinate 44,206 of PVJC01002428.1, read as the reverse complement.
CTTTTTTGTTCATTGTTTTATCTTTGCCTCCCCACCCCCCCCCTGCTTTGTTCATTGCTTTACCTAGAATCATCCCTGGCCCATAGTAGGGACTCAACAGTATTGTTGAATGAATGAATGAATGAATGAATGAATGAATGAAACGGAATAAGATGACACCGGATAGTTCCTGTTAAAATTGGGAACCAGGAGGTGATGGTGACCTTTGCTGGACAGGACTTGGTGGGGACTGCAGCCTGGCTGTAGGTGAGGAAGTGGGACAGGGCGGGACAGAGCGGGACTGGGAGGGGAGCAGGTGTGGGCAGGCACATGTTCGAGAACACAGGGGAGTGAGGCACATCCATATGTTGGGGGGAAGGAGCCAAGAAGAGAGCAAGGCTGACGATGCAGGAGAGAGGGGCGGGATAATCGATGAACCAAAGTCCCCAAAGATGCAGGAAGGAAAATACATGGCTGAGCCAATAAGAGAGGTCATTGTTTCCCTCTGCTTATACCGCCATTGTAGAAGGAACAAAGGCTATATGGGCAGACAGGCTGGGTTTGACTTGTCCCTCACCCGCCCCACCCCTACCTGTCTGGATGCTACGTGGGCTGTCTCACCTTTCTCTGTCTCCGTCTCCTCACCTGAAATATGAGGATGAGAAGTCCTGCCTCATGTATTGCTGGGAGGTAAGGTGAGAGAATTCATTTGTAAAATGCCCGGGACATGGAAGTCTCTCATCAAATATCACCCCCCCCTTCTCTTTACCGTTCGGTTCAGTCAAGACAGAAATCTGATAATACTTCCTTGACCTCATCCGCCGACGGCAAGGCATCCTTTCCTCAAAGGCTGTGATTGAATAGAATTGACAGCTCAGTCTCTCTAACAGCAGTGGGAGGAGGATGCTAACTGCCTCCCCTACTCCGGGCCTCAAGCCACTACCTGAGTGATGGCCTCCAGGGTCCAAGGCCAGCCTGGCTGGGAGGGTTCTGTGAGGCTGGAGAGGGGTACTGAGCCCACAGCCATGAGCCGCCAGAGCCACTGACCCGAGAATGCTCAGGGCCACTACCCTAGGGCCCCAGATGCTAGGAGACAGCGAGGAGGCTGGCCTTCGGATGAGACAGCACTTGCTTCACCTCCCAGCTCTGCCTCTTCCTCTTAGCCAGCTGTGCAACCTCGGGAGAAGGGCACGTCCCCCATCTTCCCAAGAGCCTCTCAATAATCCTGCAAAGCAGCTTGTCCGCTCCCATTTTACCCAAGAAGAAATGGAGACTCAAAGAGGTAAAATAACAGAACTTTCTCCGGGTCAGACCTTCTATCAGGCTGGGTTCCAGCAGGAAGCGGATGGCTGACCGAAATAACCCGAGGAAAGCTGAATAAAAGGGTCGTTTGGAAATGCATGGGCAGGACAGAGGAAAGCCACCAGGGACATGGACGTGCCTCAGGGCCGGTAACTACAGGCACCTTCACCTGAAGGGGAGTGTCCCAGACCTGGAGGATGGACAGACTGTGTGGAGAAGGCCACTTAGCAGAACCTTTCTTTGCGGAACCCCATAGGGAGGAAAACGAAGTTAAACACTCTGCCCCTACTCTTCCCTCCCTCTCATCTTCTGTGGGTGCTCTCCACGCTGTGAACCCGCGGGAACCAGGGGGCTAGGAGCCACTGATGCGGTCCCTGGGGGCTACCCTCCCTGGGCACAGGCAGGGAGAGCGGGTCTGGAGGGCAAAGAAATGATGCCCAGCACACACAGCCGATTCTGAGCTGGCAGAGCAAGAACTGGAACCCGAGCTATTCCACCTTCCTATTAACATGGCATTTCCTGTGGATCCCCAGTAATTGCTCATGGAATGAATGTAAAAGGAGAGATGGGCGGGCGGGCGGGTGGGTGGGCAGCTATATGGGTAGGTTGATGAATGGTTGGTTGGTTGGATGGATGGGTGGATGGGTGGATGGGTGGATAAGTAACTCCTGCAGCCTTTCTTCGTGTGGCTTTAACTGCTTCTCGTCACCTGACTAGAAATGCAAGGCTCGCTAGAAGGGTTATTTCTAAGCCGTAAGTGGGTTCTGAGAATAAAAGCCTTCTTCCTAGGTTCTCAGTCCCTGCAGGAGCTGCTTGCTTCTCTCTGGCCTCTGGCTCATTTTCCCTGCTGCTGCCCGAGCTGCTCCTCTCTTCAAGTTGAGCCTTGAGCCAGGCTCAGCTGCCTGCCAACGAAGAGAAGCCAAAAGGGCAGAGGGCGGCTGTCCTTGCTCCCCCCGAGGCTGGAGTGCAGAGCTGAGTTGCCAGCCCCTCTCGTAGTGCACGGAGCTGTGGGAGTGGAAGGGGAGGGAAGTGGGAAGGCAGGATGTTCGCTGTAATTATTTTCATTGATTTGTCTACTCGGATCCCAAGAGCTGCATAGCCGTGGTGACATTTAATAAAAATAATTCAAGGTAAAAATACCTCCTTCCTCCCTTATCAACACTGCTTCAGCTTTCATCTCCCCGCTCAGACTCAGGCCAATTACAAAAAAAAGAGGCAGGTGGAGGCAGGCACCACCGATGGAGAAAAGGCTGAGAGTATGGGGACCGGAAGCCCGAATTGGAGGCGGCACTGGAACCAGCTGCCTACTGACCTAGGCACCCAGCTGCCCCTCTCTGAGTTTTGGATGCCCAGACTGTAAAACTAGGAGGCACCGTCAACATGTAATACGTCCTAATTCAGAGCCAATCGTCTAGGCCTGGACCCTTCTGAGGCAATGAGACTTGCCTTTCACACTTTCTGTAGACCTTGCCCCCATCTGCTGAGTTTATTTCTGATCGCTAGCATTTGACCATGGAAGGGTCCCCTCCCCGAACCGACCCCCCCATACCACCATTTCTTGTTATTTTTCTGAGCCATGATAGCCCATCCTTCTCCTTCTCTGTCTTTAATTCATTGTGAAACAAATACTACTCATCCCATTATACAGAGAGGATAAACTGAGGTGCTAAAGTGGTAATTATTGCTTCCTTGTCATGCCCAGCATCTATATGCCTCATTCTTTAAGTATATGGGCTTGTATCCTGATAATGATTCTTCCCTATAGGGACTCTTGGGGAAACTGAGGCTCAGGGAGGTTAAAGCTGCTGCCCAGACACACACACTGGGAATCGGCAAGACTGGAGACTGACTCAGGTCGCCGTTTCTCCGGAGCCCGCAGCTCTGTCCACCGGCGCTTGCTGCTTCTCTTCAATGTGCCACGGCTGGGTCTAAACCAAGCCTCCTGCCTTCCAGGTAGAAAAACGCTGAGGAATACCCTGACTCGACAGAGTGGAGGGAGCGGAGGAGAGCTGAATTCGGAAAACCTCCTCATTTCGGAAGTCTTCTGAGGGCTGGAGCCATCCCGGGCTCTCAGGGGAGGATGTCACCAGGGTGACTCATATGTTTCACCAAAGCCTGTGTTTGGGGCTCTCCCCCAGTCCTGCTGAGGAGAAAAATCGATCGCCTCTGTGGAGATTTAGAACGGGACAGTGGCAATTAGGAAACACGTCCCCAGGCAGGTGCTGGGAAAGGGGTCTCATTCCCCCTCCTGCTCATTCTGTCGGTGAAGTCCGGCTGTGCCTCCTGCTCGCAGCAACCTGGGGAGTCCCGGCTGGGCCAGGGACACGGGGAGGCCTCACTTGGGACCCCCCTGGCTCCCAGTCCCACCTCCACAGCTGAGGCGTCCCTGGGACCTCCGGTCTTCCTGCCCAGGCCCCCATCCCCACCCCTGCCCTGTTAGCTAATGGATTTTTTTTTCTCTGCACAGAGAGATTTACTAAACAACTGAACTAGGACGCATTAAGTCTGTGGGCTTGGAGGTTTGTTTTAGAGCAATTCTCGCCCGGAGAACCGGCCGCTGAAATTAAGATGCATTCTTCTCAGCAAATATTGATTTCAACTAGAAGCAAATCTAAGAAGCTCACCGCTTGCAGGATGTGAGTGCTGGCAGCTGCAGCTCCGACTCTAGGAGGGGTCACCTAGGTGAGGGTGATGGGGCCCAGGTCAGGTGATGAAGAAGATTCAGGGTTTTAAGCACAAGCTGAAAACTCACCACAAAAATATATCAAATAAAAACTCACTTTGAGTCTGGCTGGTGTGGCTCGGTGGTTGAGCTTTGACCAGGAGATCACGGTTTAATTCCCAGTCAGGACACATGCCTGGGTTGTGGGCTTGATCCCAGGTGGGGGCCGTGCAAGAGGCAGCCAATCAATGATTCTCTGTCATCATTGCTGCTTCTACGTCTCTCTCCCTCTCCGTTCCTCTCTCTGAAATAATAAAAAAAATTGTTAAGGAATAAACTAGTGATACATGCAGCACCACGTGTTAAGTAGAATAAGCCTGACTTGAAAGGCTATATACTATATGCTTCCATTTCTATGACATCCTAGAAAAGCGATAGGTAGCCCTAGCCAGTATGGCACAGTGGATAGGGCGTTGGCCTGCAGACCAAAGGGTCTTGGGTTCAGTTCTGGTCAAGGGCATGTACCGTGGCTGCAGGCCCCTTCTTGGCCCAGGCCCTTGTTGGGGTTCATACAGGACGCAACCAATCGATGTGTTTCTCTCACATCAGTGTTTCTCTCTGTCTTTCCCTCTCTCTTCTACTCTCTCTAAAAATCAATGAAAAAATATCCTCAGGCAAGGATTACAACAACAACAAAAAAGACAAAAAAGAAAAAGGGAAAAAGAAAAAGGATAAGGAATATATATATATAGGCTAATATGCTAAATGTCTGTCTGGGTGATACTATATAACAACTCCCGGCTTCCTCTCCCTAGCAACTAGCCTCCTGGCAGTTTTTTTGGCCCAGGAACACAATTTGCTTTATACTGAGGTGGAAATATTTTATACTTTAACCAAATGTCTGAGAAACATTTTCACATGCCTCATCTCATTTGATCCTCACAGAAGTCCTGGAGTAGGTAGAAAGGAGACTTGGTAGAATCCTATTTTCTTTTCATTAGCCGGAAAATGGAGATTTAGAAAGCTTAGAAACTTGACCCAAAGAAGTAAGAAATGGTGGACCTTGAAAATGACTTCAGGTCCTCTCACTGCACAGAATATAGTCAAGCACTGCTGCAGTTAAATATTTTACCCTTTGTTCTCCCTGCATGATCTACAATAATAATCTGCTTTGTGGTGATATTTACTGCTGTGTTGCTGACAATTACCTGAAAGAGAAGTTGGGGTGCTTCACTGGGCTGGAAAAAATTTAGTGAAATCAGATGGCAAGTCTAATTAAGCAAGTTTATTCTCCATCTATAAAAGGCTAAGTTGACTCACACATGCACAATACATATAAAGCTCTCACTGGCGCTAATTGCACGTGTGTGTTTTGATCTGTCATTGTTGATCGTGAATTTGGTTGACACTTCTATTATAGAAAAAAGTGCGAACAGCAACATTAAAGTAGTTCTCCTAATTAATTTCCTTTCGATGTGCACGAAATCGTGCACCGGGCCATTAGTATATTAATGATTGCCAGGGGGAGGCCTCAGAGGAGGGGCTGACTACAAAAGGGCAACACAAGGAAATTAGGAGAGGGACTGAACAGCACTATTCTGTGTCATTATTGTGGTGGTGACACCAGTACTACGCCTTTGCCGAAACCCGTAGAACGGTTCTCTATCAAAGAGCAAACTTGCTCTGGCAGGTGTGACTCGGTTAGGCATCATCCCATTCATCGAAAGGTCGCTGGTTAGATCCCCCAGCACAGGGGGCATGCACGAGGCAGAGATGGATGTTTTGCTCTCACATCAATGTTTCTCTCTCTCTCCTTCTGCCTTCCTCTCTCTCTGAAAAATAATAAAATATCTTTTTAAAACACACAAAGAACAAAGTTTTCTGTGGGTAAATTTGAAAATAAATTTTAAAACATGAAAACAAAAAGCCACAGAGACTTTGTAAACATGGCCGTTTTGACAGCTCTGCCGGAATGATGGCATCAAACAGGTCCTGTCTTGCTTCAGACCTCCTCTTCCCTCCAGCTCTGGTCTCTCTGGTCTCTCAGATGGAGATGGGAAAATTTTCAAGGGGAGCAAAGAAATGATCATGGTGCCTCCCTCCCACTTCAGCCTTTTCTGTCTCCCCTTTCTGCAGTCTTTGGCTGTCAGGCTGAGGCAGGGGAGTGTCTGGGGGGATGGCAAATCCTTCTGCAGGAAGGGGCTGAGCAGGCTCAGGGCGGCCAGTGAGGCGGCAGACAGTAGCCCCCCCTTATCTGTGGGGGGTACTTTCCAAGACCCCCAGTGGATGCTGGACAATACAGAACCTTATATACTGTACTACATTATTTCCTATGTGTGCATGCCTGTGATAAAGTTTAATTTATAAATTAGGCACAGTAAGAGATGAACAACAATAACTATTAATAAAATAGAATAATTATAGCAATAATATAAGGGTCACTTACACAGGCACTGTGGCACTATGACAGTCCATCTAATAACAAGGCATCTAATAACCCTATAAAGTGTGGAGACACCGGACAAAGGGATGACTCACGCCGGGGCGGGAAGGAGCAGGACGGTACGAGATGTCATCACGATGCTCAGAACAGTGTGCCATTTAAAACATAGGAGTTTATATCTGGAAATTCTGTTTAATATTTTCAGACCACAATTACCCCCAGGTGCCTGAAGCCATGGAAAGTGATGCAGCAGATGAGGAGGGACTACTGCACGAGGAGCTGGCGGCTCAGGTGGAGGACAAGGGCGCCTCAAGCTCCTTCTCCCTTGTTCAGCCTGAACTCCAGGGCAGAGCAGGCACCAGGCACCAGGGCAGAAGCCCAGGTGGGTGTAGAGGAAAAGGAACCCCCATAAACTCCCAGGTCAGAGGACAAGGAGAGCGGTGAGAGAGAGCCCCATCATCAGTGCCCATTTGCCAGCCTGATTTGCCAACTCTATTTTTCCACGTACTTGTTGTGTATCTTGAGCACATTTCTGGTTGCTCAGATGTTTAAATCCATGAGTTTGGGTGGGTTATAGCTCTGCCTTGGCTTCTGTAAATGGAAAAATAATCGTACCTACCTCAGAAGATTATTGAGATTATTACATGAGTAAATATCCATTCATTTTCTCGACAAATATTTATTGCTCATCTATTATGTACCTGTCACTGTCTTCTGGGCTTACGATACAGATAAAAATGCCTGTTTTCACGGGGTTTGCATCGTAGGGAGCAGAACAGATAGTAACAAAGAGTAAAGATATGATGTGGTGGGTGGTGGAAATGCTGTGAAGAGAAGGGGCTAGAAATCGAGAGCATGGCAGGGGGTGGGGGAAGACGGGGGTGGGGGGGGCAATTTCCACAGAATGATCAGGAAAGGGAAGACTTGCCCAGGAGGTAGTGTTGAGCAGGGATCTGATGGAAGTGAGAGAGTGGGTGGGGAAGGGAGCGTTTCATGCAGAGGGAACAGCAGGAGTGGACTCTGAGGCTGTGGCGTGCGTGCCAAGAGGCCAGCGTGGCTACTGCAGACAGGAAAGAGTAAGAATGAGATCAGAGAATGGCGAGAGACCAGGTGGTGAGGGGCGGGGAGACCCTTGTGTGTGCTCTATCATTTTGTTCAGAGTAAGATAAGAAGACTTTCAAAGCCTTTGAGGAGTGACATGATCTGACTCATGTTTCAAAGGATCTCTCTGGACAGTTTGCGAAGAATAGTCAGTAGGGCAGTATGGGTGAAGCAAGGAAGTATTGCTCAATCTAGAGGAGAGATCGTGGAGGCTCAAGCACATAGAAACACATGTACGGTACAACAGATCCTGGTGTATAGCAAGCACTCAGCCAGTGTTATCGATAACTATTATTGCTAGCATCTTCAAGTTCATCATCATCATCAAGTGTCGGAGCTCAGCCCCACCATGTGACTCAGTGGTTGAGCATCTACCTAAGAATCAGAAGTCCTGGTTCAATTCCAGGTCAGGACACCTGCTCAGGTTGGCTGCCTCCTCATGCAGGAGACAGATAATCAATGACTCTCTCTCACCATTGATGTTTCTATCTCTCTCTCCCTCTCCCTTCCTCTCTGAAATATCTCTCTCTCTCTCTCTCTCTCTCTCTCTCTCTCTCTCTCTCTCTCTCTCTCTCTCTCTCTCTCTCCCTCCTCCAAGAAAAGTCACAGGGCTTTCTGACACTACTTTAGTTTTAGCAAAGAACCAAATGGAAATTGTCTAGAGCACATAGAGTGTCTCAAGAATGGGGCAAACAAAAGAGAATCACTCAGGCTGGGCCATGCAAGTTGCTGCTGCTTCTACCTGAGCATCTCATTTCATCTTTGAATTGTGGTCAGGAGTAGTTAGCGCATCTCCATCCTCAGATGAGAAAAGTGGACCTTAGAAACGCCAACTGCCCGAGATCTGTAGTAGAAATAGAACTCTGACTCAGGGGGTGGTAGATCTCCAGGCATCCCTGCTCCCCAAAACGCAGCTCAGCCTTCTCAAGTTGGTTATATGCATTCTATGACATGGATCCAAGGTCCCCAATCAGGACTCAGACCTCAAGCCATGTCTCTGAGCACCTCCCCGTCTGTGGCTCTCCAATACATAGACGCAACCAGCTCTGAAATCTCTCTCTCTCTCTCTGGCTACTTGTGTACAAAGGAAGGCTCTCTTCTTTGTTAGGAAAACTGTGGTTCCCCAAGAACTGTCATCTGTCTTGACTGGTGCTTTTTGCAAACACAAGAATGATAAACTCTTATGCGGTAGAGTTTTCCAAACTTATCTCAGGGAAAGCCACGTATCTGTAGCAAGCAAGTTGACCTCCTAGAAAATGTCTGGCTTTTCTGTTCTAACAAAGAAAAACTCTCTAAAGTTTTTTTTTCTCCCTGTGAAATATCATGTATAACCATATCAAAAAAATCAAGTATTTTTGGAGAAAGAGCTAATTCTAAGACCAGGACAGGGAAAAGTACAAGATAAGCCAGAATGTCTTTATGCCAGAAACAAGGGAGCTATCAAGCATGATCAAAGATTACGGGATTTGTGTCAAAATGGCTCAGGAGCCAACCTGAATAAGATCCCACTGGTCAAAGCCGGTGCCATTTAAGCATCAGTGAGGACAATACACTCTATTAAAACACATCTGCCCTGGCCTGGTGGGACCCTCCCAGGTGCCAAAGGGTTGTAGGCTCAATTCCAGGTCAGGGCACATACCTAGGTTTCAGGTTTAATCACTGGTCAGGGCACATAGGGAAGACAACTGATTCATGTTTCTCCCTCATCTCTCTCTTTCTCTGTCTCCCTCCCTCCTTCTTTCTCTCTAAAATCAGTGAACATATCCTCAGGTGAAGATAATAATAACAATAAATATAAATGCATTTTAAATAAAAGCACATCCAGATATTTAAATCCACGAGTTTACAATGATATTGAAAAAAAACAAAAATAAAAACAAAAAACCTAATTGGTCACTTCTGGAAAATACTAGGGAACAAACTCATTCTTTTGAAAACTGGCAAATAAAGGGAAAAATTCCAACGTATATCCTGTCTTTCCCATACAAATGATACCCCAGGTAACCAAATATTTCGTGAAGAAAATTTCATCTTTATAGAAGAAGTATTACAGCTGAGAAACAAAGAGTGAATGACTGTGGGATCATTTTGTAATAACTAATGTGTGAACCAGTCTAGGACAGGGTTGTGGACAGTTCCATGACTGAAAGACAGCTAGATATTGACACCTCCTGATGGAAGAGCATGACACGGAAATAAATCAAGCCTTCCTGATCTATCTAATTGCCAGTTTAAGGAAATTTAGGGACAGAAGAACACATTAAATGGTACTGTGGCACTCAGCAAAATCAGAGTGTGGGAAAATCTATAGGACGAAGGACTCAGTTACTACAGAAAATAAATTCGATGATAAAAAATATATACTGGAAATGGGAATTACAGATTAAAGGAGACTTAAGAGACGTACCAATCAATCAAAAATATGTAGATCTTATTGGATTGTGATAAAAACAGAGTGCAAAAAAAGTCTATGAGACAATCTAGGAAATGTCAATGCTGATTGGGTATTTAATGAAATTAAAGAATTAATGTTCGGTTTTTGGTGTGTGCAACAGTTAGCTGTTGCTGCATAACAAACCACACAAAATGTAGTGGCTTAAATCAAGGACTGTTTTGTTTGTTCCTGGTTCTGTGAATCACCAATTGGGGCAGGTGTCAGCTAGGATGGCTCATACCTGTCTCACAGGGTGTTGTTGGTTCACTCATATGCATGGACTCTGTGGGAATGGCTATGCTCCATATGGCCTCTCATTCGCAAGGGGCCTAGCTGGGGCCTTGGGCTTCTTTCTTTGGTGACAGAAGTATTGGCAGCAAGCGGCAAGAAAGAGAAGACCCAACAGCCAAGTGCTTTCTAAGCTTCTGCCTTGCATCATGTTTGTTTTTGTCTCGGGCCCAGAAAGTCATGTTGTCAAGCACAAAGGCAACATAGGAGGGGACATCACAAGGACGTGAACACTGTGAGTGATGGTTCACTGGAGGTCACACTGTAACAACCTACCACAGTCTGATTGTGGATAAGATTATGATTGTAGTTTCAGCAGAGCGTTTATCAACTAGATATACACATTGAAATATCTCTCTATATAAAAGCCTAAGTGACTGAATGACCAAACGACAGAATGATGGGTTGACCAGTCGCTATGATGCACACTGACCACCAGGGGCAGATGCTCAGTGCAGGAGCTGCGCCCTGGTGGTTAGTGTGCTCCCACAGCCAACCTCCCAAGGTCCCTCCCCCCGGCCAGCTGGCCTGGTCAGCCCTGATTGAGACTGGGCGAGATGGCCCCAATTGGCCCTGATCTCTGGCCAGGCTGAGGGATTCCACCAGTGCACAAATTTGTGCACCGGGCCACTAGTTTCCATATAAAATGATATGCTTCAAAGTAATCAGGGCGAGGGATGGAGGAGTGGGTGAGTGTGGAGATAAAATGAGATTGGCCGTGAGTTTTTGAGGCTGATTGATGACTATGTGGTGGATCGTTCTATTACTGCCCCTACTTTTTCGTGTGTTTGAAATTTTTAATGATATGGAGTTCTCTTTTTAATGTCTGGTCAACTGCCAGCACTAGGAGACCCAAGGGAGACAAGAGCATTCACACCATCATTGTTCCTCCCAAGATATCACGTCCTGCTTCCCAAAGTAACGAGGAGCAAGGCAGCACCAGGGAAACTCTCGTAGGCACTCTGCTGCCTTCCTCTCTCTGGAGAATAATGTGAGACTGAACCATGTGTATGAGCAACACGATAGGAATAACTCCATCAGCACCTGCACACCCAACACCTATGGTTTTATTTATTAGTGTTCACTTTCCCCCCAGATTATTGGAGGACTTAGGACAAGGACCTACTCTAGATGATAAATTGCAAATTATTGTGATTATTAAAAGAAAGAAGAATGAGAGAATGAGAACTCAGGAGTCCCGGGAGTGGGGCCCAGAGGCAGGGGCCTCTATTAACAGAAAGTTCATGGAGGAGAAGGGAGAGACGAGGAGATGGATTGCCTCCCACCGGGATCCACCAGCATTCGCTGCATGCACAATGTGTGCCGAGCATTTGTCTGGTAGAAAAAGGGAAAACTGTTAACGTTTAGACATGATTTATTCCCTTAAAGTGCTTGCAATCATTTATTCACTCAAAACACATATTGAGTGCCTACTGCATGCCAGGCCCTGCTAGACGCTAAATGGGAATAAAAAGATGATTTAAGATATTTTTTCCAATCTGTATTAATGAGGACAATTTCAGTTGTAATAATAAATTACAATTCAAAGAGGCCGAAGCAGAAAAGATTACTTCCTGGCTCAAGCAGCTGCAAAGTCGGGGGGTAGCTTCAGGCACATCTGGATCCAGGTGCTCCAGCCCCTGTCACCGGAACCTGTCTCTCTCCATCTCTTGGATGCACCTCCCTCTGCGTGGGCATCATTCCCAGACAGACTTGCTTTCCCTCTGGCAGCCACAGGCCTGCCCCCTGCCACCCTGCCAGCCGATGTCCCAGGACTGGGTCACCCTGCAGCAGCCTGGCCCAGTGCCCGCCCCTGGTCAGGGAGAAGGAATTCGCTGATGGCTGGGCCTAGGCTGTGGACCTGGCTCAGAGGCCGAGGAGGAGGTGAGTCCTACCCAGCAACACAGAGTGAGAGAATCCCCAAAGGATGAGCACAGTGTGGCCACCACAGCAAGGAGCCTGGGTATTGGCTTGGCGAAGCCAGTGTGCCCTTCAGGTGCTTACCGTCATTCATTCACTCACTCACTCGATAAGTTTTCACTGAGCACTCGTGTCCCAGACTCTTTTCTCAGCGCCAGGGTTACAGCAAATGGCCAAGACAGACAAAGCCACCGGGGCTCGTATTCTAGAGGGAGAGACAGAAAACAAAAATGCCGACAACAAATTGTTATTTAAACTCCAGATCGTGATTTCCCGTGAAGCAAGTAATAATGGAGAATCTGAAATGGGTTGGCAGGGGAGTCAGGGGTGGCCAGGAGGGAGGGAAGCTGCGAGGGCCGGACGTGAGGGTGGGTCTGTCCTAGGGGGAGCCCCCTGCCCTCCCCCAGCCCAGGCTGCTGTGTCTGTCCCCACCCTTTCCCATTAGGAAGTTGGCTGCTTCATAAATGTGTGGAGTGGGAAGACCACTGAGCAAGGAGTCAGGGGGTCCCTGCCCAAGCCTTCTGCACCCCAGTGCGCAGCAGCACCGAGGGCCACTCAGCCCATCTCTCTGCGCCTCACTTTCATCATCTCTAAACGGGGTGCCTCCATGTTTCGACAGCGAATTTTTCTTAGACAATGATGACAACACTCGCTGATTGCTGGAGGCCATCAGCTGTGCCTGGCCCGTGTGGCTCAGTGGTTGAGCATCAACCCATGTACAGGAGGTCTGCAGTTCAATTCTCAGTCAGGGCACATGCCCAGGTTGCAGGCTCGATCCCCAGGAGGGGGCATGCAGGAGGCAGCCGATCAGTGATTCTCTCTCATCATTGATGTTTCTATCTTTCCCTCCCGCCTTCCTCTCTGAGATCAATGCTAAGAAATGCAAAGGCCATCAGTTGTCATAGTCTGTCCATTATTGACAGATTGGGCCTTTGTGCTTATTTACAAACGGTTGGCATTGGGTTTAGGATGGTGCCCTCGCAGCCAGAAAGAGGCTCAAGGACCCTCCAGAGCAGTTAAGACTAAGTTTGCCAGATAAAATGCAGGACCCAGATGAGGTTTGGGGGTACGAGAGGCAAAATACCAGTCCTGAGCACCTAGCTGCACCCTCCATCTTTCCACTCCTCCCTCCCTCAGTCCTAGTCCCCTGCCCTGTGGGCCTCACTGCCATGGAGCTGGGAGGAGCAGGGAACCCCCAGAGCAATTGCAGGGCTGGGAGGGAGTGGAAACATAAGGGAGAAGGACAAAGAGAGAGATAGAGAAACTGGATCAGAGAGAGAGAGAGGAAAAGAGTGGAGGGGGGGACCTTTCTGGAGGCTCCTTGCCCTTGCAGGAGTGGGTCGTGGGGTGGATGCAGGCTCCGCAGAGCACCAGGTTAAGGCAGCAGCGGGCCCTGTGTTCCAGCCCCTGAGATGGTGGCAGCAGGAGCCATAAGCTTCTTAGAGGTAAATCGCCTCCCTTTGAGGCAGCCCAGACGCCAGCAGAGAGAGCCGAACAGAAGCCGATTACAGCTGACAAGCCGGGGGTTCTTTAAGCCTCTCTCGTTCTCACTCTCTTAGAGATCCAGTCCTGCCACCAGTCCTGTCGCGCCAAGGGGGTGCGAGGATTCCCAAGCACCATGATAATCACTGTTTTCTTCTCCATCTGAGGATGAGCACATGGCAGAGGGGGCAGCGGACTCCAAACGGAGAGATGGAGATCTCATTCCCTGTCTCAGGATCCCAACACCCCATACACAGCCCCACCCCCCAACATTAGCCCAGTCCTCGGTGACTTGAGCCTCTGCAATAAGCAGCTGCACCAGCGTTTTAATCCTGTGTGTGTGTGTGCGCACGCGCGCGCGCGCACACACACACACACACACACACACACACACACACACACACACACACACACACCGTGCTCTCTTCAAAAGTCCTGTCAGGTTCCCAAGGGCCCTCGCTGCACACAGCCCCACAGGACTTCTATCCAGAGCCCAGAGGGACCTCAACTGTCAGCCTGCATCCAAGGCAGGGATCCCCACACCCACTCAACCCTCAGGGAGCAGCCAGGCCCTGGGGGAGAGTGACAAGGGCAAGGGCCCACCCGACTCCTGCAGCCTGCAAAGGGCTTCGGGGAGGCCGAGGGGAGAGCCAGGAAAAGGGGCACCCAGGAACCTTAAGCTTCAATGTGTCTGGGGAGGGAGAACAGTGAGGGCCAGGGGCTGATTCACAACACAGATTAGCCCGTTCTCCGGTTGCAATTAAATTTTCCAGGGAACTTCCACCTCCCAGTTGTATTTCTGCACCCTGGGGCCTCCCGGGGCTTGTCCACAGTCTTTCAAAACTGTGCACATGTTACTGAAATTTCTCAGCCTGCCCTTCCCCAAGGCCAGTTCTTCAACTTTGCCCCAGATGGCTCAGGGTTCAGGGTCGTCACCACCCGCATCCTGTGTGTCAACATCCATCTCACAGTGGAATCCCTAGGACTGGACACCAGGTTCCCACACAGAGTGGTTCTTTCACCTCCTTTACTCTGAGATCCATACCTTTATTAATGCTGCCCAAGATTCTGCTAATTCTAGCCAAAGGTTAGACTGAGCTCTAGCCACTGACCCCGGTTACCGCGAGGGAAGAAAACTCCCCAGATGTCAGATATTTAAAGAACCCTGAAGGAGAAAGAGAAACCCCAAAGCTCTGAGGTTGGCTTTCACAAATACCCCTTTCTCTCCCCCATGTTCATTTCTGCTGTCTGCCACCCGGAGCCTCCCCTCCACCCTCCCTGGCCTTCCTTTCTCTTTCCGCTTCTCTTTTCCGCCTCTTCTCACGCAGACCTCGGGTAACCGCATGACCTTGGGCCAGTCACTTTTGATAATCCCTGGCCGCTTATCTCAGAACCTGCGTGAGACTCCGCGCAGATAATTAATGCATGAGAAAGCACTTTGAAAACTATTCAACACTGCACAAATGAAAGGCATTATTTATTTACTTGCCCATTTATTTATTAATCTTGCACATGACCCTGTGCTGAGAATTCCATAAAGGCAGATAAATACGCAGAGCAAATGCTGCTCAGAGCTTGAATTCTGGAATGTCAGAGCCAGGGGGTAGGGGTGGGGGGGCAGGGGACAGAGGGAGCAGGGAGTACAACCCCTTCATGGTACAGATGGGGGAGTAGAGGCCTAGAGACTAGTAATAGCTGATGTACTTCAGGGTGTTGACTTACTTAATTCTCCAAACACCTATGCAGCAGGTCCATCCTATCATCACCCCATTTATAAGATGAGGAAATGGAGGCACACAGAAGCGAGTAGCTTGCCCCAGGTCATCCAGCTAATGGGAACAACACCAGAGTCCAGCCGGACAGGCTTGTTCCAGGCACGCACCCTTCCCCACAGGCAAGGTCACCCAGTGGGTCCAGAGCAGAGGCTGCCGGCCCTGGGCGCCTCCACTCCAGCCGCTCCCACATGGAGACATGAACCGGCCACTGCGCATGGATGGGGGCCTGGAGAGCAGCTCAAGGTGACATCCCATGGTCCCCTCATGAGACCCTGGGGGCCAGTACCCATCCTCCTGTTCAGGGCTCCTCCCCACAGCCCTCCTGACTCTCTGCAGCCCAAGCCCCAGGGGCCTGTCCCTCTGTCCTGGGCTCCACACCGGGTCAGGCTTGAGGTCAGTGCAGCTGCAGCCAGGGCCCAGGGAAAGGTCAAGGCGCCAGCCTGTCCCGGGCCTCTTTCCACGGAACTCCGATCACTTCCTGAGCGCAGGCTTGCTGTCTGCCATCTTCACAGGCAGCCCTCCCTTCTCCTCAAGGCCCTCATCTCCCGTCTAGTCCCACCCTCCATGCCCTTCGGCATTAAAAAGAACAGAGTCAGTACAGCACTGCCTGGGCCGCCGGCTCCCCTCCTGGCTGCAGTGTCTGCATCTGTGAAACAGAGAAGGTGCCATGAAAAGAGGTTTACGATTGCCCTTCTCAACTCGCAGGTGCCAACAGTCACCTGGGGATCTTGTTACCCGAGGCTGACTCAGCAGGTCTGGGCGGGGCCGGAGCGTCTGCGTTTCCAACGGGCTCCCAGGCCCGCTGATGCCATGGGCACACTTGGAACCACAGGGCTTTAAAAGACCTCGCCTGATGCCTAGCAGTCAGCGCCAGCTCCCCAGCAGGGGAGAGGGGGCTGCGGCCGGATAGACAGGGACCCAGGATATTTCTGGGGACTCCATGGCCCGGGGAAAATGAGGTTGCTCCTGGATTCTCTTCCCTTCACCCACCCTGGCAGCTTTTTTAAATGTGCCAGCACTTTATCAGGGGGTGCAGTCTCGGTCTTTTTATACAAATCAAGTTGCCAAGAACCTCAAAGATGGCCTCAAAGGACCCTCCCTCCCAATAAATGTTAGCTTTTTAAAAAATATTTTAAAATTAGTTTCAGAGAGAAAGGGGGAGGGAGAGAGAGAAACATCTATACTAATAAAAAGGTAATATGCTAATTAGACTGAACATCTTCCAGATGTCCTTTCGGACAAAGCCATGGTGGCAGGGCTGAGGCAGAGGCAGTTACAGGTTATCAGGCAGGCAGAGAGCAGTTAGGAGGATCAGGCCAGCAGGGGAGAGCAGTTAGGGGGATCAGGCCAGCAGGGGAGAGCAGTTAGGGGGATCAGGCCAGCAGGCAGGTGAGCAGTTAGGAGCCAGCAGCCCCGAAGGTTTCCCGATTGGAGAGGGTGCAGACCAGGCTGAGCCCCCCCCCCCCTACCCCGAGTGCACAAATTTTTGTGCACCGGGCCCCTAGTCAATGAGAGAGAATCATTGATCGGCTGCCTCTGCATGCTCCCCACTGGGGAACAAGCCTGCAACCCGGGCATGTTGTCCTGACTGGGAATTGAACCATGACCTCCTGTTTCCTAGGACGATGCTCAACCACTGAGCCACGCGGGCCAGGCTAGATGTTAGCTTTGAGAAGAAAGACGATAAAACAGTGGATCTCAGAAGGCAGCCTGAGGGGCAGGGGGAGGGCAGACACCCATGTGTTGCCTTGGCATTGGGAAGGGGAGCTGGGGGCAGCTCTGGGGGTGGCCCTCGGGCCTCTGCTGACGGAGAACATGCCCCCAAACTTGCCAGGGCCGTGGGAGAGGGATCCCGGAGCAAGTCCTGCCTCCAGGTGCCAGCCACCAGCCCCAGGTGTGACCTGGGCCCAGGCACCTCCCCTCTGGGCCCCGTTTCCCCTCGGTAACTGGAGGGTGTGCAATGGCTTCTCCCTCCTCCCATGAGGCTGCAATCAGTCGTGAGGGTGGAAGCAGGAAAGGAGGAGGGTGTGAAGGGATAAGTGAGAGCGTGGCGGAGGATGGAGAACTAAAACACCCAGAGGAACACTCCACTTGGAAACTAAATACAGTTACTTTGTCAGGAAACAGGGCACCCGGCACCATAAATATTCAAGTAATTTACTATGAAACGTCATCCTGTTTTATTTTGTCTTATTCCCCAGTCAAAACCACAGCACGGACTGGACCTACGTCAAGAACATCAACAATGCGGACAGGAGCAGAGCAGGAAATAACGAGAGGGCAGCCTCGCTCAGCACCAACTTGGAGCAAGTCAACCCCACCACCTGTCTCCATGGAAACGAAGCAGGACCAGGTGGGCCACTCTGAGGCCAGGGGACCAGGGCACTGGCTCCCTCTGTTGGGTAATGCTGGGCACGGCTTAGCCCAGGAGGGAGCCCCAGAGATGGGGGCCCCAGACTGGCCAGGGCAGGGTGGGGTCCAGCTTCCTAAAAGGTTCTGAACCAGTGCAGCTGCCCATCCTGTGCCCTGTAAGCACGGGTGCCCCCAGAAAATGAGGCTGGGCTCAGGGGAGATGGAAAGAGCCCAGCCCGTGTGGCTCAGTGGTTGAGCATCGACCTACGAACCAGGAGGTCACAGTTCAATTCCCAGTCAGGGCACAGGCCCGGGTTGTGGCCTCGATTCCCAGAGGGGGATGTGCAGGAGATAGCCAATCAATGATTCTTTCCCATCATTGATGTTTCTAGCTCTCTCTCCCGCTCCCTTCCTCTCTGAAATCAACTATATATACTTATGAAAACAGGGTTCGAATCCTGTCCTACCTCTCACTGGCTATAATGGGACAAATTTCATAACCTGTCAGAACCTTAGTTTTCTCATTTCACCTGCAAAATGGGGATAATTCCCCCAGCTCCTAGGGTTGTTGGGAAGATTAAACGAGATCATCTATGTCAAGTGTCTGACCCTTCTAGGAGCGTGCACCGCCTAGAAGTCCAGGGCCCTAAGCCGGCCAGTCGCTCTGAGAAGAAGCTGCCTGCCCCTGCCACCCTCAGCCTCTACATCCTGCCCACCCCCTGCTCCGCCCCTCCTTCCTTGTGGGCTCTGCTGGCGCATCAAGTCCCCATGACAATGAGGACAGCAAGCAGCACTGAGCACTCTGCAGGCGCCTGTCTCCCTCAGGCCTCACAGCGGGCCTCACACACAGGGGTCCTGTGTGGAGGCAGAGATGTTGAAGCAGGTGCCCAAGGTCACACAGCGGTCGGCCTGGGGTGGGGCCCACAGGTGCCCCGAGGCCTGCCGGGCTCCGAAGCTCTGCTCTTCACTCCGTCCTCGCTCCCACTGCTGCCGTGGAAAGAACACGCCCCGAGTTCCGGACCCCAGCCTCAGCTCTGCCCACGTCAGCCGTGCGGCCTGGCAGGGCTCTGTCCTGCAGAGCTTCCGTTTCCCCACCTGTCACAGGGGGGCGGCCCCTGAGGCCTCTGGCTCTGAAGCTCCCTGCTGAGCTGGAGTAAAGGGGAGGTTTGGTTCTTCACCCAAAAGGTAATGACAGTGTCAGGGGGCTGACAGCCGGACCATGGGGCACCTGCTCAGGGCCTCCCACCTCTGTTGTCCCTATCTGTGCTGCCACCACTGCCTGACAGGGACAGGCCTGCATAACCGCGCTGGGTGGGGGCCTCTGATCTGAGCTGGATGTAACCATCTCACACTCCTGCTCTCTTCCTCACTCGCTCCAGCTCCCCAGGGCTTCTGTGATCAAAGTGCTTCACCCTATGTCTCCCAGGGCAGGCTGCCAGGAGGCGGCAGGAGACCGTCCCACAGGCCCCAGCTAGGGACAGAGGCATCCTCCGTGGCTGCCTGCCCAGCCCTGGCTGTGGGAGGCTGGTAGGCAGGGTCTCTGCAGGGAGGTGTCAGCAGGAGGTAATAATGATGTTGGGGGCGGGGGCGGGGAGCTGGGTCCCTGATCTTTCAAATAAAGACGTTTGTGCCCAACCCCCACCAGCAGATGCCTGATGTTGAACTAGAAGATGAGTCCAGTGTGGTCCCAAAGAAGCATTTCCGTCCGGCCGTGAGATGCACAAAGAGAAAAAACGTCACCCCCCAAATCCCCCCTCCCTCGCTGTTACCAACCCCCTCCCCACCCCACCAGTTTTCATTCATCCAGTGGGGACAGTAGAACCCACCTACCTACTACCTCCCTGTGGTGGTGACCAGGCAAAAAGCTTGACTGGTGTCTGTGCACAGGAGGGCACAACCCATGGCCATCTGTCCTTCTCCCCCACTGTCCCTCGAGGAGGCTCAAACTCCTAATCTCTAAAGCTCACTCACCATAGCGGATGTGAACGTTAAGAGGCAAGCATAATGCACAGTTCTCCCGAATCTCAGTCTGCACCTGCGAAAGAGCTAGTACTGCTCACTCTCCAGGCGACCAAGGGCATCGCAGACGGGCATGAGGCTTATGTGGCGTGTGGCATATGCCCGACACTCACAAGGGCCTCAATACACGAGTCCCAGGTCTCGCCCCAAGGCCTGGAGTTCTGTGTTTGGTGCATCGCAGGGTTTGCCGTTGGGAGCGGGCAGCTGGGAATGTCCAGACACACAGGGCCACCACGGATGGCAGCCAGCTGTCCTCCCAGGAGCTGGGGGACAGACATCTGGGCAGAGCCGTCCTTCTTAGCCACCAGCATTAGTATTGCACAGAGACCTCGTGGGTCGAGCCCTTTCTCTCCCTGCTAAACGGTTGTTGGCCGTGGAGCAGGAGAGGGACTGGGCCAGGCAGGAGGGCTGTAGATCTCCCATGGCCTCCCGAGGGGCGGCTGCGACAGTAGCTGCTCAGATTCATCGGGAGGGCCCACTCCCAGCAGATAAGCAGGCCGATAGATCTCCGTCAGAGGCTCCCGCTCAAGGGCAGCACCATAAATCCTGGAGTGGGAGCAAACGAGCCAGCCAGCCAGCCACTCCTTGGCGAGCATCTTCTCTCCCGGGCCCGTCACTCCGCGCTCGGCAGCCGGAGGCTGCACGTAGCATAATCTGCAGTTCTGCGCCTGATCCATCAATAACCCCAGGAGAGGCGCCTCCCTCCCGCTCCACGCTGGCTGAGACAACTGCCTGTTCTCACCTCCCCGGGAGCTGGGAGCTTCGTTCTCCCCCTGGACCAGGATCGCTCCGGCTCCTTGGAACAGCTGTGTGGCTGCATGCCTGCGTTCCCCTGCCTGTCAAGCCTTCCCAGCCTGGACTCCTGAGGACAGGGAGTGCTCCCGACATCCCACGGGAGTGCGTGGGTGGGGAGGGAAGGAGGGGAGCCCCAGCAGGGAGAGGCGAGCAGCATGGAGGCCCAGAGCCACAGACTCAGTCAGGCCACTTGGACCTGGATGGTCCCATCTGTACAATGAATGGGTCTCCATTCATTCGTACCACAAATACTTGTCAGGTTTTGTCCTGAACGCTCTGTGTCGCCATGAACAAGCCCTGAGCAAGCACGCACGCTGGCACGGGAGATCAGCAGTGTCGGGTAAACACCCAGAGAGGCTAGATCCTTCCGAGCCGTAATGTCTGTGAGACGCACTGGGAGGGTGCTGGGAGAAAGGGCGACTGGGGTGAGGACACCACTTACATGGAGGGTTGAGGAGAGTTAGAGGAGGTGGGACTTGAGCTCTCAGTAATAAGGAGTAGCCACGTAAGAACATAAAGGATAAGCGTTCCCAGCAGAGGGAACAGCAAGTGCAAAATCCGGAGGCGGGATAGAGCATTTCGTGTTCAGGCAGAAAGGGAGCCTGTGTCGCTGGAATAGGGAAGGGGGGTGGTAGGAAATGAGGTCCGCAAGGGAGGCGAGGATAGAACCCACAGGGCCTCGTAGAACGCAGATGGGTGAGGATTTTACCTGTAATGGGAGCCACAACATGTATAGGAAGGTTCTGACCTGGAAGGGCCGTGCCCTGAGACCCATAACCCTGAATCGGACCCCTCTAGCTGCTTTGTGGACAGCAAGTTGAAGGGGACAGGAGAGGGAGCACTTGGTAAGGAAGGAGGCCCCATAGTATGTGTGCATATTTGATTCAAAAGAGCTTAGAAGCGAGGCAGGTAGAAGGAAGCTCTGAAAGGGGCAATTCAGCCAAGGTAAGAAAAGAGCGAAAGCCACTCAGCCTGGCCATCCGTACCCCGGGCAGTCGGGAATCAGATATGAGGAAGATGCGGTTCCTGCCCTCACGGAGGCCCCAGGCCTGTGGGGGACACCAGCAAGGTGACAATGACTCTAGACACAGGCAGCCAGTGCTCAGCCCGATCCAGAGAGATCAGGGAGGGCTTCCCAGAGGAAGTGGCTATTGGCCAAAACTTATAGGAAGAGGGTGTTAGGACAGACAACAACACACAATAGGGGGACCCCAGACATGTTAGACCCAAGGCCACGCAGATGGACCAAGGCCTGGACTCAAGTCCCTCCTCCCTACTGGAGAGGCCCAGGCTGGGTGACTGCCAGCATCAACAGCCAGATTCCAGCCCCCGCCTTTGAGTCTTCCAGCGGAGGCCCCAGACATCGTGGAGCAGAGAGAAGCCATCCCTGCTGTGCCCTGACCCAGCTCCTGGCCCGAGGGCTCTGTGACATAATAAAGGTTGTTTTCCATCCCTATGTGTTGGTGACATTTGTTTCCCAGGTGGAGTAACTAGAACAGCTTCCATTGTCTGCCCTTGTTACCAAGTTCAAGTTCCGGAAAATGCCTTGGCAGGCCCTCTCGCCCTGCCCTGCCAGTAGTCTGGACACGTGTCTTCCCTCTTCTCCTCGTACGGCCTTTGCTTCTGCTGGGTCGAAACACCATGGCTTCTGGAAACATTCCCACGGACACATGCACTGACCCTCTGACCTAAGGTTTCAGAAGCTTCCAGAATGACAACCTCCCTCTCCCCCACCCCACTAAGTACTAGAATACTAAGCAGCCCCTTGGACCATGTGTGGGAGACCCCCATTCCACGGCCACTACAATCAGGTGGTGGGAGGGATGGCAAGGCACCAGAAGAAAGGTTGCAGACCTGTGGAGGCTGGGCAAGCAGAGGAAGGGGAACTTTTCAAAGTCTGCCTGAAGGCAGGGCGGACTCAGGATCCTGGGCTGGAGGACTGAGCTGTGGGGAGGGGAAGAGGCCTGGAAGGCTGAGGCAGGCCCAGGGGCGGGCAGGGGGCTGGCGGGTCCCAGGGGAGAGCCCTGGGCACCTGGCAGAGGAGCAGAGCCCAAGTGCCTCTTGCCTCAGCCTTCCCACCTGTGGAATGGGAGGATGCTCCTCCTGCCCCCTTTCCTCCCCGGTGGAGCCGAGAGGAGGCTGAGATGAAGCCCACCTCGCCGGGCCCTGGAGAGGAGCGCTGGATTAATGTGCTCAGAAAGGAGCTGTCTGTGCTGCCAGGGAAGAGGATGCACAGAAGCATCCAGCCTTCGGGGAGAGAGATAACAGGTGAGAGTGATGATGCCGGCAGAGGAGGGTGGAGAGCCGGCAGTGGGTTTGTAGGAACCGGAGGGAGAAGGCGGCTGCTAAGACAGAGGGTTCTGGGAGGAATTGGGGCTGCTCCTGCTGCCTCCAGGGGGCCTCTGAGCTGGAAATCAGGCCCTTCTTGAGGACAGGCCCTTGGGGTGTTTGAAAGTGGAGGGGAAGCTAAGACAAGGAGGTAACTGGTAAATTGGGCATCTCTGAACGGTTCCTGTCCCCTTGAGGACATCCCAGGGGAATTAGGGGGAGGCAGACCCAGCCCTGCCCCCTCTGGTTGACACCAGGGCACCCAGTTCCTGAGTGGCCCTGCGTGTCAGAGGCAGGAGGGCATTCTGTGAGGCTCGCAACGCACTGGCCCCACGTGGCTCTCCGCCTCTGGAGACAGAGCTCGGATCCAAGGCCTCGGATTCAACTCTCCCTGCGTATAGAGTAAGGTGACCAGACGTCCCGCTTTTTAACAGTTTGTCCCGCGTCCCACGGCGTTTTTAAAAAAGTCTCGATTACTCTTTGTAATATTTTAAGTAATAAGAAAAAAAAGAGATAAAAAAAGACACCCCCCCCCCCCCGCCCCTGTCAATGGTGTACCGCTTTAAATCTGGTCACCTTAATATAGATCTCAGCCTCGAGTTTGTTACTCTGGCTCCAGAGGAAATGATTGGGGCCAAAAGGGAGAACCTGGAGTGTTCAGACCTCAGTAGGGATCCCTTCTCAGGGCTCCTGGAGTAGGCAGCTCTCTGACTAGGCCCGGAAGGATGATGGGGCTAGAGTGGGAGCCGGCTGTTGGGGTCGGGGAGTGCAGTGGGCATAGCAGGCAGCAGGCAGGGCAGCTGAGCTAGGCTGAGAGTAGAAGAGAGGCAATTAACCATTTGTAACAGCTGTAATTTATTGGGAACCTCCTACATGAAGGAAGGTCAAATCCACACACCTCTATGAAAAGGACTCATTATCGCTTCACGACAGGCACTCAGAGAGGTTGAGTGACTTGCCTCTGGTCACACAGCTGGAGCCCCAAATCGAACAAAGGTGCGTCAGCCTCCAGCACCCAGCTTCTCCACTATCTATCTACACTGCCTCTCCAAGCACCTACGTAAGATCCTGCCCAGATGTGGGGAGATGGATTTAGATATGAGGCAGATGGAGATCACAGGGGAAGCATCACCCTGAGGGTCTAAATTCGCAGGAAGGGGAGGAGAGCTGCTCTGCCCTCCAGGAGCAAGGTCACACTGCGCCTGGGGAAAAGCCCCTGCCTGTGGCCCCGGAGGGCTGCCTGCCTTGTGTGCGCATCCATCTGCAGGCTCACTGGGTCTCAGGCCTCTCTGTGCCCACAGATGCCTGGCGGCACTGCCTTTGCCTCACAGGTTAATTTTTCAATCTGATAAAAGCTCTTTGTCTCCCGGCCACCTCTCTGCCCTGCGGAGAGAGGCACTTCCTGAATCCTGACTCTCCCGGAAACAAATGCTGTTAAAAAGCCATCAGCCTTCAAGTGAGGCTCCAGGCACAGGGCAGGACCTTGTCACCTGTCTCCAAGCCCCGGGCTATGTGTCAGGATCGTGAGCAAAAGCCCTTCCTCCCCCATCCCCGTCCCTTCCCCTACCTGCCCCTTCACCCTGCACTACTGCCCCTTCTGGGGATGCTGGCATCTCTGAGCTACCCTGCCTCTATTATCATCCCTATTACACCAGCTTCATTCAGTCACACAATTGTTACTTGGTTCACCCAACACCTACCATGTGCCAGGACCTACTATGTGCCAACAGTTGTGGAGTCAACAGATTTGAACCGTTTCAGAAAGGTGTGGCGAAGGTTAGGAGACGGTGAGCCAGGGCTGTAGGAAAAAGGGGGCCTTAGGAGGCATCACTGAACGGAGAGGGAGGGATCAGTTTAATCTTAAAGGATGAATAAGAGTGAGCCACCTGGACTTTTTCCCTTTCCCTACT
This sequence comes from Murina feae, assembly GCA_004026665.1. Classification (NCBI taxonomy): domain Eukaryota; kingdom Metazoa; phylum Chordata; class Mammalia; order Chiroptera; family Vespertilionidae; genus Murina; species Murina feae. The sequence goes on along the minus strand of PVJC01002428.1, from coordinate 19,416 downwards.
GCCCATTTTTTGAATTTTTACTTAGCCGACAAGGCCCAGCTTAAAAATTCCTCTTTGATTTCCTTAACCTAAACCAGTCTTAATTTGCCTTGTGTTTTCTATACTTCCCCACAGTATAAGCTTATATTCTTTTTAAAAAAATGTTTTTATTGCTTTTTAGAGTGAGAGGAAGGGAGAAGGATAGAGAGATAGAAACATCAATTGGCTGCCTCATGCATGCCACTCCTGGGCATGTGCCCTTGACTGGACTTGAACTCGGGACCTTTAGTCTACAGGCTGATGCTCTATCCACTGAGCCAAACCAGCTAGGGTGCTACTCAGATTATTGCCATCATTATTCAGACACTAGAGACCCGATACTTGAAATTCGTGCAAGAGTAGGCCTTCCTTTCCCTAGCTGCCAGCACCAGCTTCCCTCTGGCACCTGGGACCCGGGCAGCCCCGGCTTTCATCCAGAAGGTCTTCCGGAAGGATGTTTGGTCTAATTAGCATATTACGCTTTTATTATTATAGTTAGATTATTATAGATGGGCTCCTCTTCCTGTTGGAGTTTCCACGGTGTATATTTGAGTGGTGAGTGTGAGTAACAGTGGGAGCTGCACAGCCCCCTCCTACGCCCATGCTCTTGGATCCCAGCAACCTGGCCAGCGGGAGTCAGTGCGGGCCTGTGCCGGCTCTCCTGGAAGGCACTAGCTGGGACACTGGTTCTGCCAGATCCGCTTTGCACGGAGCCGCTGTCACAGCACCCAGGGAGGCGCAGGGAGTATTCACACAGCTCCCGCAAGGGTGCCACGAGGCTGAGCAGACGATGCTTTCCAGGCTGTTTGCGATGATCAGGTGAAATCCCCTATATAAATATGATTCCCTAATGGCTTCAGGCAGCAAGGGAGATGCCATTCAACTGACTATTTAACAAAGCTGTTTAAAGAGGAAAACTGTGGGGATCATGTTTTATGCATTAGCTGTGAAAAATTCTCTTTAAAATCTGTCTCCGTCACCTGAGCGCCGGAGCTCCGACGAAGGGCCAGGTTTTCCGCTGTGTGTTTTACAAGCGTACAAACACTCTCACGCACACTCACAGCCTTCGCGGCTTTCCCGCAGCCCCGCCCCCGGCCCTGGTCAAATCTTCAGGAGAAGCATTTAATCCTCCCCCATCCCCCAGATGTTCTGAGGCGAGTAGGCCAAATACCATTTTTCACGGGCGCGTTAATAATTCAAACGTCACACCAAGTTTTCAAACTGGATTGGCTTCCCAGGCTGATGCGCAAATGTCTGGGTCCAATATACTTTAAAGAAAAATTCCTTTAATTAGTTTCTTTTGAACACGACAGAAAGGCCCAGCTCGATAGCAAGGCCGTTTACTGCCATCTTGACATTGCTTCCGTGCGTCCGAGATAGGGCATCTCGGCTCCAAAGGCCCTCGCGGGCCTGTGCGTTTGCCTTTCTCCCCCTGCCCGCTCTGGTTGGAAGCAGGGAGCAGCCTGGGCGGGAGATGAACGTCCTTTGGCGAAGGTCACAGACTAAGGGAAGCCAGAGTCGGTTTCAGAACTCCCATCGCCCTGTCTGATCTCAGCTTGTTGCTCTATCACCCCAGCCTGAGTTTTCTCACCTTTGAAATGGGAATAATGACCACAGCTCCGCCATAGGGTTGATGTGAGGATAACACGAGTCATGGATGCTTAGTGAATGCTTGAGGAACCTGAGCTACAATCATGATGATCATTCCTCTTCGTCTCCTCCCAAGTTGTTTTCTCTGCATCCCTGCAGTTCTCGCACTAAAACCGGCTCCGACGCCATGATGTGGAAGAAACCCAACTGCCCTCTTAAAGGAACAGACAAGGTTTCAACAGCGTTGGCCTCTAACCCAGCGCTTGTCCACATTCGATGTGCACACAGGTCCCGTGGAGGTCTTGCTGAGTGCAGATGCTGATTTTCAGTAGGTGCGGGGTGGGGCCTGAGATTCTGCATGTCTGACAGGCTCCCAGGTGATGCTGCTGTTGCTCATCTATGGACACATTTTGAGTAGCAAAGAGTAGCCCACAGGGTAACCATTTATTCCTAGAAAATGTACATGGTGGAGAGGAAGGTGGAGGAAGGAGGGGGTACTGGTCTTCTCCCTCTTCCTCGTCCCTCTTTCCCTCCCTCCCTCTTGTCTCTCTCTCCCTACCCTCCTTCCCTCCCTGCTTCCTTTTCTTCCTCCTTTCCTTCCTCTCTTGCCTTTTAGGGTTGCTTTGAAATCAGACCTCCTCAGGCTGGGCCTCCACTGTGGGGAGAATGGAGAACTGAGAACCAGTCTGAGCCAGAACAATGCAGCCATTCAAGCCGGCCTCCTTCCTTCATGTTCAGCAGCGGGAATTGAGACACTATGGCCCGATGCTGCACACAGAAATTCAAGACACGGAACGCCCTCCTGTCACCAAAAGCATTTGTGCAGCGAAGGAGGTCCTGATGGTGGGAGGCCCTGAGGCAGGCACATCGCCCTCGTTCCGAAGCCGGGGACCAGTAGCGAGACAGAGCCACTGCAGAGGTCACCGCCTTTGTGGTTTCCACAGCCACTGGTTCCACCTGACCAAGAGGTCAGAGGTCAGAGGTCAGCCTGTTCCCAGGGACACTGCGGGGCCAGAGGAGGAGGAGTCACAGCAACAGGGACGCAGGCTGCTCTGTATGGTGGGAGATGCACGCACTGGGGGCAGCCATGCCTGGTAGCCACCTTAAAGCAACCCCATCTCCCCGAGGCTGAGCCTGGACCTCCTGAGCCCGCCTCCTCGTCTGTGACGGACAGGAAGAGCACTTCCGTCCCAGGGATGCAGGAAGGGTGGGGCAGACCTGTGTGCCCAGCGCAGTGCCCGGCGCGTCCTTCTCTCCGCATGTCTGTGCGCTCCCTTCCCTGTCCGTCCAGGGAGCCGCGACTTAGTCTGCAAGTAACAAGTTGAACAGCCTTGAATCACAGGGGTTGGTTCTTTTGTTTATTTCCCATCACAAGCCTGTCTACTCAATAATTCAATTCACTGAGCCCTGGCTTAGCTATCCCTCCTTCTAAGGGCTCTACTGCCCAATGGGAAGGATAGAAAGCTAAAGCTGGACAAGCCTCCGGTCCTGCTCTCCAGGAGCTTCCTGTCTCGGCAGGAGGAAGCCAGAGCCCAGCTCCTCAGAGGGGCAACGGGAGCTGGTGCGAAACATAAAATTTATTCCACGGTCACAGGGCGGGAAACCAGCTGTGGGGTCTGCAAGGACTAAAACTCATCTCTATTCACTTTAGAAAAGAGTTGAAACTCCCAATTTTTTATTAAGGGCGGAAGTAAAAACAGATTCTGACCGATGTCTGAGGAAGAGGCCGAGGCGTCCAAGCTGCCTGAGCGTGGCCCCTGGAAATGCACTCCCCACGGGACAGCTCTGAGGTCAGTATGTCGCGATCGATGCCACAATGAAGGCACCCAAACAGCCCAGATTCCTGGGGACCATCACCATTTCAAATATGCCATATCCTGCTATCTCCTTAGGTACTTTTGCTCTTGCCAGACCAAGTGTCCTGATTTGGGGCCGGGAAAATGTCGTTGCCATAATGATCATACACAATCACCCCCCCTCTGGCTGCCGTGGTTTGGAGCTCCCGGCACAGTGCAGCGGAACCGACAGCGTACTAGGCTCGCCCTGTGTCTAGGCTGAATTCCTGGGGGGCTGGAGCTGTATCTTTCATCAGCGGAGGCTCTGTATCGAGGGACTGGGACACCGTGGCTGCGTTTTAGATCAAGAAATAACGAGAAAACCAAAGGCCCATTGTATTTGGCATTGGTGAAAGGGAAGAAGGGAGAAGGCAGGCAGGGAGGAGGAAGGGATTAAAGAGAACGGAAGACGAATGGATCCTTTCACCTGGGAGGAAGCGACCCTTTGAAGAGGTAGGAGTTGTGTCAGCTTGTGATGGTAATAAAGCCTGACTTATTCTGGCAAGTTCCCAAACCTCTGCCTTTCTCCTCCACCCTGATGTCTCCCTCCCCATTAATGATCAACGTGACCATGATAGCAATGCTGTTCGCTGTGAGTCTGGGGAAACCAGCACTGCTGGAGGGAAAAGGCATTTGGAGATGCCTGCCACTCTCAAACCACACGCAGCGCCTGGGGGTGCTGGGAGATTTGTGTAGCAGAGAGGACAGGCCAGAGGCAGGACCTGCTTGCAATAACTCTCAGCAAGTCACAACCCACTCCTCCTGCCTGAGCCTTAGTTTTCCCATCTGTAAAATGGGCAGTTGCAATGTGATCCATGGGTTTCACACTCTGTTACTTGCAGTTGTAAGGGTTCCACGGAGATGGCTGGAAAGAAGAGGCTGAAGAAGGGAGAGTCCCAGCCCCAGCCCCACTGTGGTCAGAACAGCTCAGCTTTTATCTATATATAGACGGGAACTCGGCATAAACTTCCCCTTTGAAGAAAGGGTTTTGAGGTTAAAAATAAACTGAGGATTAATGGATTGGATGGCCTCTGAGGTTTCTCTCAGCTTTGACATTCTACTTCCCGTCCTTGAATCTATTTCTTGAGTCCCTTCTGCAAGGTAGGCACAATGCTGGCCAGGAGGGCCGGGTTGGTGAGCAAGCCCGCCCTGCACCCGAGGAACTCAGTCTCAGGTGGGAACCCGGCAGCCACCTTAAAGCAACAGCTGCCAGGGCTTGGAGACAGGAGCCAGCTCCTCAGGCTCTCACTTGATCCAGGCAAGATGGTACCAAACCAAATGATACACAGGCATAAGGTTAGACACGTAAGAGGATGAGCTTAGGGACCCACATGTGACCTCCATCTCTCATCCCCCAGGACCCAGCTCTGCAGGCAAAGGAACATAAGGACTTCAGGTGCCCACAGCCACATAGACGCTTTCCCTGAGCTCTTCATCGCTGCAATCTGAGCACTTCCTCGCTCCTGCACAGCTGAGAAAACAGGCTCGGAGCGGTGGCATGACCTGCTCAAGTTCAGGCAGCTGAGTCCACCTCTTCTTCAGTCCTGCTTGCCACCTATCAGGGGTGGGGAACCTTCTTTCTCCCAAGGGCTATATGGATAGTTGTAACATCATTCGCAGGCCATACAGAATCGTCAACTAAACCCAGCCTGCTATATTTGGTCAAACCTTTAATTAACTCACCCCTGACGCCTTGGCAGGGCCAGACCCAATGATTTCTTGGGCCTTATATGGCCCACGGGCCCAATGTTCCCCACCCCTGCTGCAGAGTCAAGGCCCTCTGGAGCCTTAATGAAAGGTCGCCCACTCTCTCCTTGGCTGGGCTATGGGGTATCAAGGGAAGGGTGTGTGTCCAAGTGGGGCCCCAGGGCCACTGAAGTCTCAGTGTCTCCCTGAAGCCAGCAAGGTGGTAGCAGCAGAAATCAGAAAACCTTTGCAGCGAGGCAAAACTGGAGTCCCAGGCAGGCCTGCTTCCCTGTTGCCCCCTCTTCCCTACACTAACCTTTGAAGTCTGGAGCCTTTCACCCAGGCAAGTGGCGTTCCTTACATCACATGGGCTGGTGAGTGGTGAAGGAGGTCAACCTCGTCCATGCATGGCCCGTGCCGAAGCCCCCAAAGAGGATGATTTTTCAGGAGCAGCGCACTGATCGTCCTCTGTCGGCCCCTAACAACGGTCCCAACAGCAGGAATCAAACTGACCCGAGCTCTAATTCCGGCTCCTCTGCTTGTTAGCAATCGGACTGGGAGTGAGGTAGTTATCCCCCTCTGAATTACAGCTTCTTTCTCTGTAAAACAAGGACAATGATACATTACAACCTTTCCTCACTTCAGCAGCACGTATACTAAAATAGCGTACCGGGTTGTTCCCTATTTTAGGATCAGGATGTGATTTTAATTTAATTTTTGTTTTATTCTGTCACACAGGCTCACAGCTTTAGCATTAAATCTTTACGTAAGACTTATATGGAAAACAGCAGCCTTTGCCCCATATCTGCTTCCCATTTCTGACTTCCCTGAGGAAAATTTCCAGTTTTTAAACAGCTTTATTGAGATATAGTCTACATATTGTACAATTTCCCATTTAAAGTATATGATTCGATAGCTTTTAGTATAGTCACAGAGTTGTACATATCCATCACAACCATTAATTTTCGAGTGTTTTTATTATCCCCTTTCAAAAAAGAAACTCATTTGACTTAGCCATCAACTCTGGAATGGGTTACCCCATTCCCAGCCTTAGGCAACCACTAATCTACTTTCTGCCTGTATAGATTTGCCTCTTTTGGACATTTCATAAAACTACAAATGTAATCATACAATGTATGGTCTTTTGTTACTGGCTTCTTTCATGTAACATAGTATTTTCAAGGTTCGCCCATGTTGTAGCGTATATCAGTACTTCATTGTGTGTTTTTTCTTCTTCTTCTTCTTAATATTCTATTGTATGCATTTACTACATTTTATTTATCCCTTCACTGGTTGATGAACATTGGGTTGTTTCTACATTTTGGCTATCATAAAAAATACGAACATTTGTACACAAGTATTTATGTGGACATATGTTTTCATTCTTTTGTGTCTAAACATAGGAGCGGAATTGCTGGGTCACACGGTAACTCTCTGTTTAACCGTTTGAGGAGCTGCCAGACTGTTTTCAAAGCAGCTGCATTGCTTTTACAATCCCGCCAGCATGGACGAGACTTGGGCTTGTCCTGAGAAGGTCGAGCTGAGATAATGCTTGTAAAGTATTTAGGATGGTTTCTGGCAAGTCCTGGGGAAAGCAGAGCAGTTCTCCATTCCCCTTTCCTTATTACCATATCAGTGTCCTAACCACCTCCAACTTTTCCTAACGCTTAGCCTAAATCCTACACAGCTTCCCTCTCCAATTCATTCCACATTTTCTGAATCAAAGGCACTGTTTCCCTCTCCAATTTATTCCACATTTATATAGTGACGGTTCCAACCCAATCCACCCCATGCACCCTGGGGACATTCTAGGAGCCCCACACAGCACCCCACTTACTCATTTTCCTGGCGTGATTGGGAGGATCAGCTCTTGGCTTAACAGTGACTATTGTTCATATTCCTGGCACCGTATGGGCCTGCCCTGCCCAGGAGCACTTGGAAGCCTGCATCCAAATCAAGAATCTGCTGATTTCCTGGGTCTGCATCTTGGACCACATGTGTCTTGCCTACCATTCAGTATCTATAGGTAAGGCCCATTGAACAAGGTCTGTCTAAATATAGAATCACAGCCCTGACTACCTAAGGCACCTTCAAACACAATAGGAAGCTGTAAAATGCTCGAAGATAAAAGGACATACAAGATGCAAGAAATCAGTTACAAGTAAGAGAACAATGGAATGGGAAATTCATCTCAGGACGGCGTTTCCTGACTTTGGACCCTAGTACCATTAGCTCGATGCCCACGACAGCTCACCCCAAGCCTCTCAGAATGCCTCCTCTGTGGTAATCGGGTTTCTTATGGTTGAAAGTTATAAAGACCGAATTCAGGATCGCTTCAGCTGAAAGGGGACTTTATTGACTCATTTAATGGAAAGAGTGGTGCATCTGAGATGAGATCACTAGGTCAGCATTCTCCCTCTGGTATGAATATGGATGCCTCTGTCCTGGGCCTTCGGCTGGGGAGGTGAGACGGAGAGGTGGGGGTAGGTGCCCTGCCTTAGATATTTCTGGGCTGAAATAAATCCAGCCTATTCATCTCTGAGGGCAGGGACGGGAGTTTGTATATACACTATTGTTTGTATATAAAATTCCAGGAGGGGGGCTTGACTAGGCCTACCTTGGGCAATATGCCTACTTCTTGGCCGTTCTCTATAGACAGACAAATGCCAAGCCTGAGGCTTAAATAGGGTCACCACCCTGGGGTTGGCAGTCCCAACAACACCACGTGGAGGGGGAGAGGGGACATTCTCCAAAGGAAAGAGGGAGGCTGGTTCCTCAAGAAAGGAACGTTGAGTAAACAAACAACAGGGCTCTCCTACACGCTGGTTCAACCTTCCCATGAAGCCCCAAGTCTCAAAGAGGTCAAGCCCAAGGTCACACGGCTAGATAGTGGCCGAGCTGAGAGTCAAGCGCTAAAGCACATTTGCAGGCTCTTTGCTGTGTTCCTTCTCCTTGGTGGAAACCCCGCAGCCAGCTGGCATCCCCGCGCTCTGCCTGCACAGGTGTCTTCTCTCCGCTTCCTGACAATGACGGAAGGCTTCTGAAGAAGGCTCGCTGCCTCTCTCTGTTCCCCATCATCCTTGGGCAGCCTGGCTCCCACCAGAGGAGGCTGGGACATTCATTACAAGGCTAACAAGCTCGGGCGTCTGTCACTCAGTCACAGCACCTGAGTCAGCTTTGAAGGCTGCGCGGAGGGGCTGTCTCCTGCCGAACAGGAGTGGCGGGGCTGCGGCATGGTTAGTGCTGAGTCTGGATGCAGAGGCGTCCCATCCTGAGTGTCTGCGGCTACTGGCAACCATCTCCTCAGGCTCGAGGGTGACGAAATGACAGCCTGGGAGTCAGAGACTACGGTTTCTATTTCCAGGTTTCAACAGGCAATAAAGCATGCGGGTGCTGAGCCGGACTATGGGGCTTGAATCCTAACTCTCCCGTTTACGGTCTCTATGAGCTCGGGGAAGTGATTTAACTCTCTCCGTGCCTCAGTTTCCTCGTCTAGGTGTTGTTGCAAGGGAATAGTAGGATGACACAGTGCTCTGCAAACGCCTGCCGTTACTATTCCAGTGTCCCATGATGGAGGGGACAGGAAGGAAGAGGAGGGGAGGCAATCTTTTAGGCTCCAGGGGAGAATGACTGAGCCTAACTCCTCCCAGGGGCAGCTGGGACATATTAACTAGCACCCCAGCTCTGGCTCCAAGATGTCCTGTGACCCTGGACCACTCACTTCACCCTGAAGAGCTACAGTTTTCTTATCTGCAGAGCAAAGGGAAGAACACCCGCCCTCTGTGTGGATTATGGTGGTGGCAGTATCCTGAGTACTCTAAGGGCTGGTTAGTATTCACAAAGATGCCCCGGTGGGAATGCCAGGAGAGAAGAAGCAGGAGGAAGGTAAGCAGGATTTGGGGGGGGGGGGCTTATGGAGGTGGGAAAGCTACGACCAGGCTCTGGCATAGGGTCTGTGGGAGTTACACCTTTGTCACTGTCATCACCACCATCATCATCAAAACCTTGGTACTAGATGCCTGACCGCATACAGCAATGGGTAGGACTATCGATGTGAACCCTTCATTATCCTGTGGATGAATCATTCTCTACACCAATGGTTCTCAATGGGGGACGACTCTTCCTCTCCCCGTCTCCCCGCCACCCTCCCCGCAAAAGGAACATTTAGTAATGTCTAGAGATGTCTGGTTGTCACACCTGGGAGATCGTCACAACTAGTGAGTAAAGGCCAGGGATGCTGCTGAGCACCCTGCGATGCATAAGACAGACCCCTAATAAAGAGTTATCTGGCTCAAAATGTCCATAGTGCCAAGGCGCGGAGACCCCGCTCCATAGCTGTGTCCTTGATATTGAACGTGTGGCTAAGATCCTGCAACACATGGAGCTTGTTTCTCAGGCCTGCTGAATAGGCATCTGTCCACCTACTGAGGTTCAAAAAGCAGGATCTTAAAAAAACGCACAGTACTAACCGGTTTGGCTCAGTGGATAGAGCATCAGTCTGTGGACTCAGGGATCCCAGGTTTGATTCCAGTCAAGGGCCATGTACCTTGGTTGCGGGCACATCCCCAGTGGGGAGTGTGCAGGAGGCAGCTGATCAATGTTTCTCTCTCATCGATGTTTCTGACTGTCTATCCCTCTACCTTCCTCTCTGTAAAAAAATCAATAAAATATATTTTTAAAAAACAACAACAAAAATACCAAAACAAAACACACAGAGTACCGTATTTTCTGGCTTATAAGACGACTGGGCATATAAGACAATCCCCAACTTTTGAGAAGATTTTCCTGGGTTAAAAAGTCCAGACAGAAGCCGTATGCAGCACAAAAAGGAGCCGACCGGAGACACTTGCGGTCTCCGTCCCGCTCCATTGATGACCCCCCGACTTTTGAGAAGATTTTCCTGGGTTAAAATGTCGTCTTATAGGCCGGAAAATATGGTATTTAATCAGCTAAGCAAACTGCTAACCAGAGAGGCCAAATGCAGGGCATCTGAGGCCAGGAAGAACAGAAGACAGACTAACTGGACAGAGAAAAGATGAGTGGAATGGTGGAATGAAGATATTTTTGCCGATCATCTAGCACATGCAGGAGCCATGCTAGATTCTTTGCACAGGTATCTCATTGATCTCCAAAACAGCCCTAAGTGGTAGGTTACTAATAGAGTGATCAGGCCAAACCATGGTTTCCCTATCATATTTCTTGAAGCTTCCCAGAATCTGTCTTCTACCGTCTAAAGCAGGTTATATAAAGGACGTCATTTCATACTGATGCTTGCATGTAAAACCTTATTTATAGTTAGCATTTAATATTAACATCTAGAGTCTCACAAGAAGAGGCACATGATTTTTATGTGTGCAAAGATGCAATTTTATCCTTTGTTCTCCCTTAAAAGATCAATAAACATCTTGTTTTACTTTCCACAAATGTATGAATTCTCTATCATCTGCATTTGTTTCTTTTATTAAGAGAATAGATCTGAGGTTAACAATATAATTTGGTAGCATTGACTCTTTATGGTCCAAAAGCTCAATAAATGCATCATGGAGATATAATAACAATAATACGGATCATCTATTAAACACCTACTATTTGCAACGTGTCTTAGAACAGAGCCTCTAATCGACCATACCTCATTCCCATTTTTCAAAAGAAGAAACGAAGACAGACTTGGGCATGGCACTAACGGGACAGGACCAGGAATGGCCGTGAGACCTGTCCAGCTGCAGAGCCCAAGTTTTCTGCCTGCCCCACTCTGCCCGCTTTCCAGAATCAGAGTGGCCCTTGGTTTTCCCTGGGATGCCAGCTGGCTCTAGGACCAGCACTCAAAGTTCTCATGCTGCCTGGCTGCCCTCATCCATCCCTGAGGCCTGTTTTCCCAGGTCTCCTCCTGCCCTCCTCCCCCCCCCCCCCCGCCTCCCCCATCAGCACAGCCCACCTTTCCTCTAACCTCGAGTTTGCCCGTGGGTTCAGAAGTTATGGCACAAGATCTTCAGTACAAAAGCTGGATGGCTATGGACCTGAATCAGGGCTCAGCAGACGTCCCCCGCAAAGAATAATGTAATGAATATTCTATCTAGGCTCTCCAAAACACATGGTTTTCATCGCATTTATTCAGCTTTGCTATCATAGCACCAAAGTAGTCACAGTCAATATGAAAACAAATGGACACAGCTGTGTTTCAATAAAACTTTGTTGTCAAAAGCAACAACATCAACAACAAGGGGGCAAGCCAGATTTGGCCCCCAGGCTGTAGTCTGCCAACCCCTGCCTTTGTGGTCTCCAGGGTGTCTTTACATCCTGGTATTTACTCTGTGGCTTCTGTGTGAGAGAAAGTCCTCGCCTAGAGGTTGGGAAATGGTGGTCTAAGCCATAGCCAGCCCACCAACAGGTTTGGTTCAACCCACACAGAGCATTTCTCCGTTAATACAGTTTAAACACATCTGAAAGCAGACCTAGTATAATGAGCCTGAATGAACCCGTCGCTCAGATTCTGCCACGACCCCACTTCGCCAATCCCACGTCACCTATTCCTCCCACGTATGTTTTTCAGAAGAATTTTAAAGCAAACCCAGACATCTCATTATTTCCCCCAAAAGCACATCAACACATCTCTCTAGCAAATAAGCACTTAAAAAAAACACATAACCACACAAACATTATTATCACCCTAACAAAATGAAGGATAATTTCTCATTAGCATCTGGTACCTGGTGCGTATTTAAATTTTCCTAATTGCTTCAAAAAATGTCTTTTTACAGGTGGTCTATTTGAATCAAAATGCAAGTAAGGTCTACACATTGTATTCGCAAAGAGCTTTTAAATTTTTGGGTTGGTTGTCAACATGTGAAAATTTGGATTTCACATAAGCATCAGATTTCCAAGTTCTCTTGGAAAAAAAAAGAAATATTTGCCACTTGGCAGCCTCATCCCCATGGCGACAGCAGCACTGAGCAGGCAGCGCACGCCAGGATTGAGGACCTGCGCTTCCCTGAAATGGCCCCCACTGCACCCCATGTTGACAGTCCTGCAGCAAGATCCCCGCAGGCATTAGAATTTGTGGTGCCTGCTCTGAACAGCCTAATCTCTCTCCCACCTCGCACAGGAAGTCACCCGAGTAGTTTCCTGGCCCACCTTTCCCTCCCCTCCTCCTCCAAAACTGTCTCTTTATCAATTTTTAATTAATATTTTAAAAAATTGATTTCAGAGAATAAGGGAGAGGAAGAGAGAGAGAGAAACATCAATGATGAGAGAGAATCGTGGACCAGCTTCCTCTTGTACACCCCACACTGGGGATTGAGCCCACAACCCGGACATGTGCCCTGATCTAGAATCAAACCATGACCTCCTGGTTCATAGGTTGATGCTCAACCATTGAGCCACACCAGCCGGGCTCTTTATCATTCTTTTTCTTCCTTCAAAGCAAACCTTCAGCATCTACCCAATTCCCGGGAGTAACGGTGCAGTGTGGGGTGGAACAGAGAGGAAGCGTTTCCCAGAATAATGGGCCAGCTTTCTAGCCCCCTAGGCGGCAGTTCTCAAGGCACTAGGAAATCCCCCTGACCCCTGAACGTCAACCCCACCAGCTCACGTTGAGCCTGATGCTTACGGAGCTCAGAACTCATTCCCCCACTAGAGAGCAAACTTGCCTTGAATTCACTGTGTGATGTCGAAGAACGCACTCACCCTTTCTGGGCCTCACTTGCCCCGTCTACACAGTGTCGGGGTTAGAGAGTTGGGTTTTAAGGTATGCCCATCGACAGGTGTCAACAACTTGGCATTTTTGTCTATGTTTATTGGTTCCTGTCAATGTCGTGTACCTGGGCAGTGACAAAGTCACAGACCAGAATTTGGAGTAGAATTTGCAGAACACGACAAGATTTGGGAGAAGCCCTGTTGTGAATAAGCAAGTGGACTGTAGCTGGCTCTTTCATTGTCTTTTTCAAAACGATTCACTTTCAAGGGACCCAATAATTATTGTTCAGTTAAGAATCCGACTGCTCATGGCCAGAACCTCATCTAGGACACCTGACTTCAGGACTACCAGGAAAATAAGACAATGGGGAGGGAATTATAAAAAGCACAGGAAAGGTATGATGCCCAATTTTGTGACATACTGACTGCCTAATTTTAGTCACTCAAAATCTTATTGTTACATTCAGAATCTCCAGTTAGTATCTAGACCAATTCAACAAACTATAGTCTACCTCTGTGACTGTGCCTCACAATAGATGACAGGATTCTTAATCAGGAAATGATTCTTAGAATGAAAATGCCATCGTTTTATTTCAAGGCTCTAATGGACTGTTAAGCTAAATCTTTATAATGTAAGTAAACCTACCTGAGATTTCCAGCTTTCCCTTTCCCACCCAAAAAAAAATGTCCCTGAGTAATGGGATGAATGAGCAAAGGTCTTAATCACAACTAATGACACAACAGTAAGCTTCCCAGAAGTAGCCAGCTCTGCCTGCAGAGACCAGGGAAGTCTACCCAGAGGAGGTGACTTTGGACTGAGTCCTCAAGGATCAGTAGGAGGTTGCCAGCCTGACAAGAGACAGTGAGCAAAAGGATTTCCGGGCAGATGGAAAGGCAGAGGCCAGTGCATCCGATACCTTCTATTTGCCCTTCAAACGCTCTCTCTCTACCCTGCTGTAGGTCCTCTAGCTGTGCTGAGTTAGGCTCAGGGGATGCTGAAGATGTTAGTGCCCATTCCCTGTCTCAGCCAGGATGGACTTCCTGCCTAAACCTCACCTGGGATCCTCACATGCAGAGAGTGATCATCTGTCTCCAGGTCTCTCCTATTAAGGGCACTAATCCCATCATAAGGGCCCCACCCTCATGACCCAATTACCTCTCAAAGGCCCCACCTCCTAACACCGTCACACTGGGGATTAGGGCTTCCACTTATGAATGGAGAGGGGGACACACACATTCAGTTCATAGGATTGCCTTATAAACAGACCCCCATTCAGACTGCTCACCCATGCTCTTCAGTTTTATGCCACCCTCAAGCCAAAAATCCTATCCTGACTCACTGGGAGGTCAGAGGTGAGAGGGACACAGCTGTCTGCCTACGTTCTAATCACAGGTCCAAATAGGTCATTCCTTCTGTCAGGCATTTGCCCGGAAAGGGCTGGAATGCTTGCCCAACACAAGAATGTCAGTACAAGGTCAGTCATGAAGCCAGAGCCTGTGGTCTCAGAGAAGCTGCTCAGAAACACTTGTGCTTCTGCTCCTCTGCCCTCACTCCCTCCTACCTTGCTTGACCTTGTGGCATCTTCCCAGACACTGGCAGGGAAAGAGTCAAAAGCCAGGACACTACTGCTCAGACTTTCCCACACATCAGAATTCAGGGGCCTGTTGACAACACAGACACGGATGGTTAACAAGTGGCCTGGTGGCTCTGAGGCACCCCAGAGTTCCAGCCCACTGAACCAGCAACATGTTGTGATGAGATAAAAGAAAGCACTTCTCTATTTTGTGGGTATTTATTATTGCCATTGCTACAGGGCAGGGCAAAGTAGGTTTATGGTTGTGAACACGTGCAACACAGAGTTTATTCTTGTATTATTATTTATAAATTATTGCATTATTTCATTACAAACCACTGTAAACCTACTTTTGCCCCACCCTGTATCATTCAATTATTGGAGAATTGTATTTTACACTGTTTATAACAGCCAAGTAACTGAGTGATAACAAGTACCAACAACGATAATATCACAGGACTTGTACTTGCGTGAAAACACATCTTCATTTAAACAAATTGTGGTGCACACGCATGGTGGAAGAGTATTCTGCACGTTGACACATGCTATAGCATGGATGAACTCTGAAGACATTACGCTAAGTGAAACAAGCCAGTCCCAAAAGGACAAATATTGTATGATTTCATGTATGCGAGTAGTTAATTTCAGAGAGACAGGAAGTGGAATGTGGTTGCCAGGAGCTGGAGGGAGAGGGGAATGGAGGGAGAGTGTTTAATGGGTGTGGAGTTTCAGTTTAGAAAGATGAAAAATTTCTGGAGATGGATGGTGGTAGCGCTTGCACAACAATGTGAGCGGACTTAATGCTACTGAGCTGCCCACATAAAGGAGTTAAAATGGTAAGTTTTATGTGATGCATATTTTAGCACAATAAAAAGAAGGCGCACACGTACAATAAAGCTAGACTGGGGGAACAGCAGCTAATGTCAGAGACAGGCAGGTCTGGACGGGAATCCAGCGGATGGAATGACCTGTGGCAAATACAACCTGACCTCTCTGAGCTCCCAAAGTCTCTCCCTTAGTATGGGGGGGGGAGGGGAAGCACTAACATCTCTGGGTGTTTATAATGGCAGACATGTTGCAGACAGCTCCTCCAGTCACTGTCCCACAGCCCTCAGAGGAGGGTGGGTATGGGTAACCTCATTTTGCCGTCAAGGAAGCTGAGACTCAGAGAGGTTGTGTGATGTGCCCAAAGTCACACAGCGGGGGTGAATGTGGTAGGGTTCCCAATAGAAATAGGAGTCTAACCCTGGGCACTGTGGTCCTCCAGATACCCCTGGAAGCACCTGCAGAATCTCACCTTGAATTTGAAGAATTGGAGGGTGCAAAACCGGCCGTCTGATTTAGGGCCCAGTCTTTAGGTGCTGCTGTAAAATGTATTGTTTTTGAGGCCATTACCCAGCAACTCTCAGTTTATGGGCCTCCTTTATATTTACAAGTCCTGTGAATGTGCAATTGAAATAGACCCAAAAACGTGTCTCCAGAAACTTACGTGCTTGGAAATCAAAGCACAGCGGTGAGGGGAGAAGTTGTTCCGGAAGCTGAACTCTAAATTACAGGAATCAAGTAGAAATCCCAGTTTGGGGAGGAAAGTTCAAAATGCACAAAGAACTGGACGAGCTAACAGGTATCACTGCCAAGACAAGGGAATGGAACCTCAGCAGGAGAAAAAACAACCCCAACAGAGCTCTCCAATGGGTAGCTGGAGGTTTCATGTTGCCCTTGCTGGCCTCGCTGCCAAGGGCCCCGCCGCGTCAGCCATGAAGACTGTGGACAATTCCGGGGGTGGGGGTGGGAGGTGTTTGAATGTTCACTGATAGGCATGGCATCCCCATAAATTGTGCAGCGGGCCGCCCTCTCTGCCTCCACATTAGGCGGATTTCTAAGGACATCATGGTGGAGATTCAAGGGAAATGATGAACAAAGAAATAGGAAATGTCCTAACTTCCTCAGAACGTGCAGATCAGGTCTTAGAAGGTGAAAGGGATACCACCAGCATGTACAGAACTGACCGTGCACCTCCACTTTTCACCCATTTTGTCTCATTTGAATCCCCAGCATTTCCCTTTTGAATGATAAGGACAGATGTTCAGAGAGGCTCAGTAACTTGCCCATGGTCACACAGCGAGGGAGTGGTGGAGCCAGAATTGGGGCCCGAAATAGTGACTCCATGTCAGCCCCGCTCTAACCAGAGTTGAGAAGACTCTGAGCCAGGCTGGACATGGGTTTCTCTCTCCAAAACTGGAGCCATGTTCTCAGCCATTGGGGGCAGATGCAATGAGGAAATTAAAGCCACAGAAAAGCAACAGGGAGGGTTTGGGAGTAAACAGCGTGTGGGGGTGGAGGGCAGTTCCTCTGAGCCCTGAGGACTGGGGGACTGCAATGCAAAGCTCTGACTGTAATCAGGGAGCCGGGGGCAGGCACTTGGATCCAGAGGCAGCCTGTGAGCTCAGGGCTGGAAGACGGGGTCTGTGTCATCCTGCCTTGGAAACTGGGGGCCTGACTTGGGGGCGGGGGGTGTATTTCACCCTCCGAGACCCGGTTGCCTTACCTCCACGCAGCACAGGGAGGCTGACATAGGTGGTATTTCCGTCTCTAATATCTTCTGCTTCCATCAGGAAGGCTGGCGGGACGCCGCCTCCAGGGTGGCGGCCTTTCTGGGTCGGGGTGGCTCCGCTGTGCCCTGTCCTTCTTCCCCAGCACCACACTCCAGGGCTCAGGCCTCATTAGCTGACCGACATGGGAAGCAGAATCATCTCGCCTCCCTTGGTCCCAACACCTCCCTACCTTTCTGAATTTTTAAAAGTGCCTTTACTCAGAATTCATCAAAGATTCATCAGGCTTGGGATTGGCCCGAGCTGTTGCCTCTGAGAAGCCAAGTGGAGGTGGAATGAGGGAGAGAACCAGGAGGCCAGCAGGCTATGCAGGCTCGTGAGCATCTAAAGCTGCACTGGGGGCCCTGAAGCCTCTGCCCCCCCCCCCCCATCAGGGGTGAGAGGCTGGAGACCAAGGAGGCACATCAGCCGAGGAAGCACCATCCCAGCTCTGGGCCTCACCTTCCCCAAGGTGGGGTACAGCTTGTCTGCTCTCCCATTTCACAGGATGTGGGGAGGATCAATGAGGCCATAGGTGGGACCTCGCTCTCTATGGGGAGGACCCAACTGACTTTAAATGAAGGCCTCTGAGCGCTGTTGGGTTGGTGTCCTGTGACAGACAGGCAGAGGCAGGGGCCAGGGAGGTAGGCGGTCTGGCTCTGCTCCCTCCTGCTTGTGTCTTTGACTTCTAGCAGAGATTCTGCATAGAAAAAAGGGGCACCATTCATTGTTTAAAGTCTGTGAACCACGGACCGGAATACCCCTTGATTTTGCAGAAGAGGAAACGCCCCGAGTCGACTAGTGATTTGCCCAAGACCATCCAGCCAGTGAGCGGCAGAGCCGCCTCCCAGGCAGGGCCTCCTCTTGTCTCCACTTGGCCCCACCTCGCCAAGGCCGTCGTCTGGGTTACCCTGGTCTCCCGACCAGAGGAGAGCTTGCAGCATGCAGGCAGCTTGCCTGACCACGGGGTCAACATCACTAGGGTGGTGGCTCTTCATGATGGAATGTTCTAGACTCTGCATGCCTCGTAAGTGCCCCTGGCTTGAGTGGTTCTGTGGAACAAAATGAAGTCCCTCCAGCCCCAGTGGACACTTGGATTCCAGTTCTGAGGGCAGCAGGTCATGAGGTCCAACTCTCCCATGTTCGGAAGAGGAAAGCGAAGCGCAGAGAAGTCGTGGGCCGACTTGGCACTAGGCCTCCGGGAGCCGGGTTGGTGGAGCTCTTTCCACCTCAACATTGCCCCTGCCCAGGCCTCTGTCCCCCTTCATAGTGTCCCTCGGCCCCGCCCTGCCCCCTCCTTTCCTAGGAGGTGTGACCAGGCCAGAGGGTGGACGCCTCTGGGGGTCTTCACCCCTCTGTCTCGGAGAGGCTTGGACTGTTCTCAGTCGCCGAACACCCACCGAGGACCCAGCTAGACAATGAATGAGTATAATCACGTTTTTAATAATCGCCTGGAGTTTGTTTAACATACAGTCGCGGCCAGCAATAAATCCAAATTAAAAGCCCAACCGGGAGGCCTGCGTTAAGCTGCCGGGTTGGGAACCGAAGCCTGAGGAACAGGAGGGGGAGGAGAGGGAGGGCGGGGTGGGGAGAAGGGGGGGATCATCCTCCAGGCAAGGATGCCCTCAGGAGGGCCAGGTGGCCACAAGGACAAGGGCAGGTGGGGCGTGGCTCAGCACCCACCCCAGCCCTGGCTCACATCTAGCCTTCCTACCCGAAAAGGGTTTCTTCAATGGTCCTGGAGGAGGAAAGATCTGAGGTAGCAAGCCTCAGTTGAAAGGAGGGAGCATCACACCCCTGCCTGTAAGCACCGAAGCTCTCAAGGCAGGGACCTTGCTTATTCAGTTCTGGGTCCCCGGCCTGGGCATCTAACAAGTGGTCAGCAGATATTCCTCTCCATCTACACATTCGCTCTGCAAATACCTATTGAGCACCGGAGGTACCTGGGGATGCAGAGATGAGCAAGGTCTCTGCTATCTAGGAGCTCACTGTCAAGGGCGCAGGAAAGCAGGTAGATGAGTCCATCCGTGGGATGGAGAGAGAGAGAGAGAGAGAGAGAGAGAGAGAGAGAGAGAGAGAGAGAGAGAGAGAGAGAGAGAGAGAGAGAGAGAGAATCCATCCAAAGGGGCATGGCCAGGCCAGGCGAAGGGCAGGATTAGCAAGGGCTTCCAGGAGAAGGTGTCTTGCAGCAGAGTCCTGAGGGCAATTCAGGGTTGGGGAGGGGTGGCAAGGAGAAGGTCAGGGTTGGGGGGTGTTACTGACCTGAGAAGAGTATTTCAGACAAAGGGAACAGCATGTGCAAAGGCAGGAAGCGAGAGAGGATGCGGCCTATTCTGAGAACTGAGGAATGTTCGGTGAGATGGGAGGATGGAATTCGGACTGGAGAGGAGTGAGGGAGGGGTGAGGTGAATGTCGGCCAGATGGTGAAGC
>PVJC01002427.1:0-79816 GCA_004026665.1 Murina feae | reverse complement strand
CTTGCTTTCCTGCTCCCCGGTGTCCCGCAAAGGGCCTGGGAAGCCCACCAAGCAGGCCACTGACCCCCCGCTGCCTCTTTCCCACTCCCTGGCCTGCCACCTTGCTTTCCCACTTCCTGGTGCCCTGCAAGGGGCCTGGGAAGCCCACCAAGCAGGCCACTGACCCCTGCTGCCTCTTTCCTGCTCCCTGATCCCCCTCCAAGGGCCTGGACAGCTGCCAAGCAGGCCGCCGACCCCCTGCCACCTCTTACCCGCTCCCCGGCCCGCCACCTTGCTTTCCCACTTCCTGGTGCCCTGGTGCCACTTCCAACTGCCAGCATAGGCAGGGAGTTGCAACAGAACCCTTTGGGTTTGCTCTAGTTCCGTGGCTGTTGGCCTCCATCTTGGCTGGGTTAATTTGCATATAGCCGCTCTGATTGGCTGTTGGGCTCCATCTTGGCTGGGTTAATTTGCATACAGCCGCTCTGATTGGCTGGTGGTAACGGTCACATTTGCATGTTTCTCTTTTATTATAGAAGATTATGTAAATGGAACCATATAGAATATAACCTTTGAGATTTGAGAGCTATGCCAGTCCCTGACTATATCAATAGTCTGTTCCTTTTTGTTGCTGAATAGTATTCCACAGTATGGGTGTAGCACAATTTAACCATTCACCCACTGAAGTTCATTTGGGTTGTTTCCAATATGGAAATCTATTTGATTTCATAAAATAAAATAAAGTAAAATAAAATAAAATAAAATAGGCCTATCAACCATCAATTTTATAATAATCAAAAGCCCAAATACTTAGTGTCCTTTCTCGTCCTCATCCTTGCTTGTTCCTTTAACATTTTACAGTGTCCTTCTTGAATCTTAGCATGTTTTTCTAAGGTTTATCAACCAAAATTCCACATAGAATTCAGATTTTAAAATGCAATACTTTTGCCCAACCTGCATGGCTCAGTGGTTGAGCTTTGACCTATGCTCCAGGAGGTTACGGTTCAATTCCCAGTCAGGACACATGCCTGGGTTGTGAGCTCAATCCTCAGTGGGGGGCAATCAGCAGATAGCCTATCAATGATGCTCTTTCATCATTGATATTTCTATCACTCTCTGAAATCAATCCTATATAATAAAAGCCTAATAAGCAAATTGTCTCCTTGGGAGCTCAACCTCTCACTATGACGCGTGCTGACCACCAGGGGGTGGCACTGAACATGGCGGGCGTCAGCGACATGATGCTGGCAGCAGGCTGCAGTGGAGGCACTTCTGGCCCCAATAGGCCCCGACAAAAGCGGGACTGTGGCCGGATGGTGGAGCAGGTGAGCAGATGGCACCAGGCCAACGAGGGTGCTAGCTGGGGCCCAATCTCCCCGCAGATGGCAACCAGCAGCTGCAGCAGTGAGGGGCCCAGCCCCAATCAATGCCCTGTAGGCGGGATGGTGGACCATATGAGAGGACAGCGCCAGACCACGGGAGGGTGCTAGGCAGAGCTGTGGGGCTGCGAGGTTGGGGGCACAAGCTGGTTCCCAATCCCCACAGGCCACCCCAAGGAACCCCACCCATGCACACATTCATGCACTGGGCCTCTAATAAAATATATGTTTAAATGCAATACTTCTATAAAGCACAATGTTTTTCTTTATCTTTATGATTCTTTTCTTGATTAGACCCTATATTTAGTCAATATTTTTGGCTCCTTGAAGGTGATGAGCTCAGAGAACAGTCTACTACTGTGCATAGACACCATTTAGCTCAAGGAGCTATAAGTATAGTTTAGGCTATTTTTTCTCAGCATTACATCTTTCATTTACCCATGCTGAAACCCATCTGCCTATTTTCTATAGCTCAGAGAGTCTAGAAAGAGCTTCTTCCATCATATGACTCTTAGCGTTTTCATTCTCTGCTAAGTCTTGTGTGATCTGCAAACTTGTATATCTGCCCAGGGATTCAGGCTGGCTTTTCCCAATTTCCTGTCACTGTGTTTCTTGCTAATAAAAGTCTTATCTATGACTGCTTTCATCAGAAGGAATGAACTCATTTGACTTTTCAAAACCCTGAACCAGCTTTCTGAGTTCTAGGAAACCAGCATCATTTCTGTCTAGGCTAAAGAAGTAGACACCAATAAGCTACACCAGTGGTTCCCATACCCACTGGTATCTGCACATCATACCCAGGTCTCATCTCCAGTGCATTACATCTGGAGAAAACCCAGAGCATGAGCACTTTTTAGAAGTCCTCGGGACTCAAACAAATTATAGTAAATCCATACATTAAAAACAAAATAAACCTGAGAAAGTTGTTTACGTACTTACAAGGAAAATTCTCTAGGAGAGTGTTATGTGAATGAGGTTGGTTTTAATCAATATGCTACCATTTGTGTAAGGGATAAAAACATATACTTGTCGGTGCTTATAGATGTATAAAATATCTCTGGAAGAATTTTGAAGACTTTAGGGAAAGTGGTTGCTTCTGAGAGAGTTCTGGCAGGGTAGGGGGTTGGGATCAGAGGAAAACTCTTCATTGTGTACCTTTTAAAATCTGCTGGATATTACAGCTGGTAAATAGATTGTCTACGTCAAAACTCAAATTAAAATTAACAAAGTTAAAATGAAAGCCAGGTGATGCTGATGCACAGCCAGGATTGAGAACCACTGTGCAACAGAGTCATGAGCTGACAGTGACAGCTTTCACGTCCAATTATACATTTCCTAAACTGTTTATTTAATTACTTATTTGGGAAAATGTTCAAAATTCCCTTGTAGATGCTATGCCACTTAGCTTTTTAAAAATTGAAGTGTGCCTTAGCCAGGTGTCTCAGTCGCTTAAAGCACATCCCATACATCAAAAGACTGTGGGTTGCCCTAACCGGTTTGGCTCAGTGGATAGAGCTCAGCCTGCAGACTCAAGGGTCCCAGGTTCGATTCCGGTCAAGGGCATGTCATGTACCTTGGTTACGGGCACATCCCCAGCTGGGAGTGTGCATGAGGCAGCTTATCAATGCTTCTCTCTCATTTGTGTTTCTAACTCTCTATCCCTCTCCCTTCCTCTCTCTGTAAAAAAAATCAATAAAATATATTTTTAAAAAAAGAGTGTGGGTTCAATTATCAGTCAGGGGACATACCTAGGTTGCAGGTTCAATCCCTAGTCATGAGAAATACTGAAGCCAATCTCTCTCTCTCTCTCTCTCTCTCTCTCTCTCTCTCTCCTTTTCCCCCTTCCTCTCTCTCTAAAAATCAATAAAAAATCTTATTCTCGGGTGAGGGTTAAAAATAAGATTGAACCTGGCCTGCGTGATTCAGTAGACAAACATTGACCCATAAACCAGGAGGTCAGGGCACAAACCTGGGTTGCAGGCTTGATTCCCCTGGTCCTCAGAAGAAGGTGTTCAGTAAGCAGCCAATAGATGTTTCTCTCTCATCAATGTTGCTATCTCTACCCCTCTCTCTTCCTCTTTCTAAAATCAATTTTAAAAATTAAAAAAAAATGCTCCAGATGGTTTGGCTCAGTGGATAAAGCGTTGGCCTGAAGACTGAAGGATCCCGGGTTCGATTCCAATCAAGGGCACATACCTGGGTTGCGGGCTTAATCCTCAGTAGGGGTGTGCAGGAGGCGGCCTACCAGTGATTCTCTCTCATCATTGATGTTTCTATCTCTCTCTCCCTCTCTCTTCCTCTCTGAAATCAATAAAAACATATTTAAAATTTTTTTAATTTAAAAATAAATTAAGGTGTAACATAAATGAGAAAGTCTTGGTGAATTTACATGTGTATACCTGCATTCAAATCAAAGTCCAGACCATTGTCAGCACTCTAGAAGTCTCTGCAGGGCTCCTTTCAATCAATAACCCCCTCCAGAGATCACCACTATTCTACTTTCCCTGCTTCCTGAACCTCATATACATGGAAGGCAGAGTGTACTCTTTTATGTCTGGCTTCTTTCATTCAACCTTATGCCCGTGAAATTGATCCATGTTGTCACATGTAGCGGTGGCTTGGGATTTTTTTGTTTTGTGTTTGGGTAGGGGTTGCTAAGTTGTCTCCCAATTTACCTATATATTCTTCTGTCGGTGGACATTTTGGTTATTTGCAGTTTGGGGTTACAGGTATCCCCCGTTTTTCAAGTTTGCTTTATGCCACTTTGTCTTCATGAAAGATCGACATCCATACCTATTTTTGCCAACCTAAAAGAATCCAAAGAGGATTTTTGCTTTCACACACACACACACACACAAAAAGATGACAAGAAAAAATAGTTCAGCATTTGTTTTGCAGCCATTTCAGAGGTAGCATGAGCAGCGAGAGTGAGCCTGCCAAGCTCCTTCCCCAGGAACTACATTCAGCATCGTCAAGCCCCAGAGCTTTAAACTGTGTCTGTGAGCATCTGTGCTTTATCTCAATTTATTTTGTGTATTCCTGCTTTTACTACATGTTCGTGTCATTTTAGGTTTTATACAATATTTCATATGATTTGGTAGGTTATTTTTTAGGTCTGGAAACATTCAAAATTTTTTCCCTGTAAATGAATGGTAATTCCTTCTTTGTTTTATGCCATTTCGGCTTATGCAATTGTTCATAGGAATGCTCTACTTTCAGATAGCGGGGGGAAACCTGCAGTATATGGAAAGCTATGTGACTGTTCTTAAAGACACAGGCACGCATTGCTCTTGGGTACCACTGCACTTTCTTAACAGCAGTCTTCAATTGTGTGATGAACTGCCCACTGTTTATATTTCCTGAAGGCTTATAAGCTCTACGAAGGTAAGGCAAGATCTATGATTGTTCACTAGGGCATCCCCTGAATAAAAGGCAAATACTCTATTGTCCTTCACCTTTCCCATATTCTGTCCTGAAATAAGAACCTGATGTCTGGAGACAGGGCAGCCATCTCCTGATAATGAGAAGAAAAGCAGAAGAAAGGCAGAGCAGGCAGCATTGAGGTATTTTGATCTTTGATGATGTCATAGAACCATGGCACCAACACTGGATTGCCTACCTTGAGACTGGTCTACAGGAAGAGAAAGGGGACAATAAAAATAGATGCATAACCCTAACCGGTTTGGCTCAGTGGATAGAGTGTCAGCCTGGGGACTCAAGGGTACCGGGTTTGACTCCGGTCAAGGGCATGTACCTTGGTTGCGGGCACATCCCCAGTGGAGAGTGTGCAGGAGGCAGCTGATGGATGTTTTTCGTTTCTCTCTCATCGATGTTTCTGACTCTCTATCCCTCTCTCTTCCTCTCTGTGGAAAATCAATTAAAAAAAATTTTTTAAAATAGATATATAGCCCTAGCCTGTGCAGCTTAGTCAGTTGGGTGTCATCCGTGCACTAAAAGGTTGCCAGTTTGATTCTTCGTGGAGGGTGTGCAGGAGGTAGCCCGTTGATGTTGCACTCTCACATCGATGTTTCTCTCTCTCAAAAGCAATTTTAAAAAATATCTAAAAAAATAGATGCACAGAATAGAGCAGAGATTAGGCCTGATGGGTTTGTTTTAAGTCCTGATGTAGTCCTGAGAACTGGCTGCAGACTGCCCTTCCATCTTGCAGTGCACCCTATGTCTTCTCATAAATCCTTCCTTTGCTTAAGCCAGCACCACCGGATTTCTGTTACTTCTTCCAAAATTCTCACCTCGGTCTGTACTAGCACTGTATTATCGCTGATGTTTATAATTTTGTCTCTAACTCATCAAGAAAAGGTTAAAAAGATGCTTGATAATCTCAAATTTGTGAGAAGTGGGAGAGTTATCACAGTGTGGCAGCAATAACATGGGCTTTAGGGTTTAGAGTTGGACAAAATTGGATTCAAATTTCCATTCTGGCACTCAGCCAACATGTGATTTTAGCCAAGTTACATAAGTCCTCTGAGCTTACATTTTTCTTACTGGCTAAGTGGTGATAATACCTATTTTGTGGAGCTGTTAAGGGCTGAATGCAATAATGTATGGAAAGAGCTGGCAGATAATTAGTACTCAATAATGATAGAAATTTGGGGAGGGGGGTATGGAAAGGTATGCATTATATCATAGAAAGATTTACCTTGAATGTGACTTTTCTATTTATGGGATTATCTTCTTTTAGAGAGAGAGAGAGAAAGAATTACCTCTTCCCTTAATGATGCCAGATGGTAGACCATCAATACACACTAGTCCAGACTTAAAGTATTGCAAACATTATTTTTAAGTGTCAATAAACCATTAGAAAAATTGTGCGCTAGCTAAATAATATCTTCAAAGTAAGAGTTTTAAATTTATAGGCATTGTGTAAAGAGATTGGCAGCCCAAGGATGCTCCCAGCTTTGCTGGCCAGAGCCTGGGGACAATTCAGGAGCCCCCGAGTACCAGATGACTTCACAGACCACACACCTCCTGTGTTCGTCTATGCCCCAGAGGCTTGGTGCAATCTCTGGTCCAGAAAACCACAGCCACAGGTCTGCTCTTCATCATGGACAACTGTAGCTTTAAATACGAGACAGCACTGTACAATCAAACAAATCCAGATGGACAGCTCTCACAAAGCCAAATCTATACCCAGGACACAGATTTCTAAAGGAAAATGCAGCCAAGGCAGATACAAAAACAATCCAGGGAACACAAAGTTCCAGTCACTATGAAGTCATTGATCACTCTGCTGCTCAACATGGAGCACCACATGCACAGTGTGATGGCGGCAGGCCTAGGGGTGGGGGAGGACCGCGAGCCAGGAGTGGAAGCCCAGGAAACGTTCAGGGCGAGCGAAGGTCAGCAGGAGACAGCAGTGACAGCGGGGAGGGCATATTCTCCCCTAACAACACAGTCCGCTGTTTCCCTTCCTTGTTGAAGGGTGAAGGCTAAATAACATCCTCAAAGCTGAACCATCCAGGACACTTCCATCCTCCTGAAGATACTGTAGCTCCAGCTCCTCCTCTCAGCATTGCAGCCCATGACCTCAACTTGGCCAGTTTGCTCAAAAGTGGCCAGGCCCTGCGTTACGGGCTTGTGCTGACCAAACTTGTAAGAGACTCCTTGGTAAACCAGATGTCTATCGACTGATTTCTGTTGGGAGGATGTGCCTCCTTAAGGTTGCCCTCATTTGGTAACACCCCTTGCTCCAAACCTTCTTGTGTTCCACCAACGTGTGCCCTGCTATGTCCCAGTGTCCATGTCTTTAAGACCCTTCTCTTTTTTTTGACTAACCTATTTATAAACTGGTAATGATAGTGGTGGGTGGTCAAGGATAGACTTTTTCTTTCCTAATTACAATAATAATAATTATCATTTATTGAGTAGTTACCATGTGCCAGGCATTTTGGTGTTTCTCATACGTGATCTCATGTAAGACTCAACTCTCTGCCATGGACATTATTGTTATCATCTAATTTTTACAGATAATGGAATGGAGGTTCAGAGTAATTGAATGACTAATTGTCCCAATGGTGCAGCATGTTTAATGAGGTCAGTATCCATGGAATGAAAAAGATGGGAACAGGATTGGGCAGAAGGAGAAGCTGAGCTGTGATGCAGCCCACTGAAGGCCTCAGCCAAACCATGGAAATCTCTGGAGCTAGAATGGCCCTTGCCAGCCCTTTATACTTCCTCTCAGTCAGTCAGTGGACATGGGGTCCCTCAGAAGGGTGGCTTTGGGCAAGGAAGCTCTGCAGCTGAGGCAGACCCCAAAGGGGGTTGACAGCTGGAGACACTGTGCTGACCATACTTCTAGCAGCTGGAGCAATGAGACCTTCTTTGACACAGGAACTGGGAAGTGTATCACCAGGTCCAGAATGTTCAGAAAAATCCTACAACTAGTGAATAGTAATGGCAGGCTTGGAACAGAAGCCTCTCTGATGCTAGGATCTTTCTATAGCACCTCCTGCAACCCTTCAAATTGAATGTTCACTTATCAAAATATTGGTGGGGTTTTTTTTTATTGCTTTGCCTACAAATGAGTCTCTTCCTCCAAGGTGGTGGCTCTCTTGGGAGCATTTGTGATTCTTGCCTAAAAGAGGATGAGCTGTACCCGTCTATGGAAGAACATTGGCTCAATAGTGTTGAGATCCTGAGCCCTTAGCCTGAAGACAAACCAACATATATTTCTGTCCCCAAATATTCTCAATGATCGCTCAACCAGGATTCCAAGCACACATGGCCACAGAAAGAAACCAACTATTCCTGCAGCCCCACTTCATCCCACTGCCCTAGAATAATTTTCATCCATTTCCTCTTTAAAAAATTAACCTGTGAGATCTTTATTTAATTTGCTCTTTCCTAGCAGAGCTGTTAGCATAAACAAGAATGAGTTAAGCCCTAACCAGTTTGGCTCAGTGGATAGAGCTTTGGCCTGCGGACTGAAGGGTCTCAGGTTCTATTCCACTCAAGGGCATGTACTTTGGTTGCGCACACATCCCCAGTAGGGGATGTGCAAGAGGCAGCTGATCGATGTTTAACTCTCTATCCCTCTCCCTTCCTCTCTGTAAAAAATCAATAAAACATATATATATTTTTTAATGAGTTAAACAAGGTAAGATTCACAGATCAATTTTGTAAAAATGACACTTGAGCTCTGTAGGAATTTGAAACCATAAAGTTTTTGACATCATTCAGGGGTAACCACTGTTAACATTTTGAGTATATCCTTCCAGAAAGTTCTGTGCATGTATACAGACTAAACTATACATATTCAATTTTACATCAGTGGGAATAAGCCACACAGGCTGTTCTGCAACCTGCTTTTTCCCTCATCAGTGTGATAAGGGCATCTTTCTCTGACTACAGATTTTCACATGGGACCATGTGAGTAGCTGATGATAATTCTGGAAATATGGACAGAGCTGGGAAGAAGGAGCTGGCTGAGATAAACGTGTAATGAGAAGACACTGAAGGATTGGAAAATTCAGTTTATTTGTTTTTCTTTTTTTAATATTTTTTTTATTGATTTCAGAGAGGTAGGGAGAGGGGGAGAGAGAGAGAAACATCAATAATGAAAGAGAATCATTGATCGGCTGCCTCCTACACAACCCCAGACCAGGAATCAAACTGTGACCTCCTGGTTTATAGGTCAATGCTCATCCACTGAGCCACACCAGCTGGGCCAGTTTATTTTTTAAATGACTTATTCTGACTACTGGTTGTCACGTGAGCATTTATGGCCATTATTCAGTCCAAAATCTACATCTAAGTGATGTTTCCATGGTGTTCAACCTCAGACATGGGGGAGGCAAATATTAGCAGTTTCCACTCAACCCATTTCTATCTTAAGGTTCTTTGGTTAGATACATTAATTATCAGAGAAAGAGTCATCAAATATAAAGGATTTCCCATCTTTATTAATCTTATCTGACTGCTTTCCAGAAACATTAAATGTTCATAGTACAAAATAGAGAGGATTTTTAAAGAGAAGAAACATAGCCCACTCATAATTCTACCATCCAGAGATAACCACTAATTATTATTGTGTTGATATATATCTGCCAGTCTTTTTCTAAGAATATTTTTTCTTTACAAATAGAGCAATCATTTGTATAAACTGTTTTATATTTTAATAGTAGAGGCCTGATGCATGAAAATTCATGCAAGAATAGGCCTTCCTTCCCCCCTGCTATCAGCACCGGCTTCCCTCTGACACCCGGGACCTGGACTGGCTTCCCTTCAGCCCCAGCTTTGTCAGGGAGGATATCCAGAAGATGTCCAGTCTAATTAGCATATTACCCTTTTATTATTATAGACTAGAGGCCCAATGCACAAAAATTTGTGCAAGATTTGTGCAAGAGTAGGCTTTCCTTCTTCCAGCTGCTGGCACCGGGACCCGGGATGCTTTCCTCCTATAGCTACCCACAGGCACCCAGGACTAGGCTGGCTTCCTTCTTACTCCGACCTCATCAGGAAGAAGTACAAAATGATGTCTGGAAGACATCTGGTATAATTAGCATTTTACCCTTTTATTATTATAGACTAGAGGTGGTATCCCTCAGCCTGGCCTGCACCCTCTCCAATCTGAGACCCCTCTCACAATCCAGGACTGCTGGCTCCTAACCGCTCATCTGCCTGCCTGCCTGATCACCCCTAACCACCTCTTCCTGCCTGCCTGATCACTCCCAATTGCCCTCCCCTGCCAGCCTGATCGCCCCTTACCACCTCTGCCTCAGCCCCTGCCACCATGACTTTGGAAGGAAGCAGATGTCCAGAAGATGTCCGGTCGACCTGATCTAATTAGCATATTACCCTTTTATTAGTATAGATATTGTAAACATCTTTCTGGATCATTAAATATTCTCCTCCATTTTCAATGGTCAGCTGGTATCCATTAAGTGGTACCTTTATTTGTTCAACTAGTCCACAGTCTGCAGCAATGTAGGTTGTTTGAAATTATTTGCTTTATAAACACACTGTCATGAGCATCCTTGCAGGTAAATGCTTGTATGCATTGCCATGTTAAGATTTCATAGCTCCTGTCAATTCTTACAACCCCACCCTACATCATACCAAAATTGTAAAATGTACCTACAGTTCACATTAAATAGCATTGTTTTGCCATAAAAAAAATTAAAAGGATTTTTATAAGTTGCTTTTGAAATTTGGCTATGACTTCTCAGCCACCATTTAGCAAATACCAGAATTCTTGTGCAGTGAGAATATCAAAACTACAGGTAGTTTTTAATATAATGAAATTTTATGACCCATAAATTTAATGACATTAAATTGATATAAAATTATATTTTATGAATATTTAGTTCAAGATCTGTTCATTTTATTTATTTATTTTTAAAAATTATTTTTATTAATTTCAGAGAGGAAGGGGGAGAGAGAGAGGTAGAAGCAGCAATGATGAGAGAGAATCATTGATTGGCTATCTCCTGCATACCTCACTGCAGAGAGAATCATTGATTGGCTATCTCCTGCATACCTCTTGCATACCACAACACAGGCATGCACCCTGACTAGGAATAAACCCTGATCTCCTGGTTCATAGCTCAACCCACAACCATGCTGGCCGGGACTTTTTTTTTTTTTTTTAATTTGGCGATATACATTTTTTCTAGGTCTCAAACATTTTTTTATAGATTCTTTAAAGCTTATGGATCTCACAGTGTGACTATACATCCTAATCGATAAAGTTACATGGCAAACATTGCTATAAGGGCTCATTAATCTAGAAAGATTTTGAAACAAAGCATGGCCCCTATCACTCTTCATAAACTGCAATCTGACTCTCTGACCCCTTCTTCTCCTCCTGCTGCCCCTCTCTGCAAGTGAGGGCAAAGTGACCACTGTAGGTCAGTAGTTGTCCTTGAGAGAAAGGCATATTGCTTGGTTTCACACAACGGCCAGCTTTCAGTTTGGCAGGGAGGAAAGGTCATTTAAGTCAGCCCCCAGTTTGGCACATGAACTTGCTCTTGCCCAATGGATATCTGCTGAGATGGACACGCTAACATATTTACTCCATCCAGTGCTGCCTTCCTGGGTCGGGAAAGCTCACTTTTCCTCTCATGATCTAATGAGGCTGAAGATCTTCATTTAAAAGACATCTTCAGCACAGAAGACATGAGGAAAGAAAGCCACTGCCTTCCAGCCATCTGGGATTAGGCAGGCTGCAGGCTGCAGCCCCCAGATAAGTAACAGCAGGATTTCTCAAACCATCTCCAAATGTCAAGTGGAGGAATGAATTACAGCTCATCAATAGATGCTTTTCTCTTTGAAGAGACATTTTAGGAAGAGGAAAAGGTCACTGCCTGCCCCTATCCTTCCTTTCTCACTGTTTTGTTTTTTTGTTTGTTCGTGTTTCGTTTTTTATAGACTTTATTTTTTACAGCAGTTTTAGGTTCACGGCCAAATAGAGCAGAAGGTACAGAGATTTCCCACTGACCCGCTGGACCCACACATACATAGCCACCCCGTTATCGACATCCCTCACCAGAGTCTCACTCATTATTTTTAAAAAATATTTTTTATTGATTTCGGAGAAGAAGGGTTAGGGAGAGAGAGATAGAAGCATCAAAGATGAGAATCATTGATTGGCTGCCTCCTGCATTCTCCACATTGGGGATTGAGCCTGGAACCCAGGCATGTGCTCTGAGCAGGAATCAAACCATGACCGCCTGGTTCATCCTTTGACTTTCAACCACTGAACCACACCAGCCAGACTTACTTATTTTTTTCAACCTCCTTTATTTTTCCCCCTTTTTAAGCCTCTTCCATCCCAAGTTCTTTTGGCTGTAGCCCTTTACCACGGGCATGGAATCTCTGGGGCTTCTTCCTTAAGACTTCACCCCAGCTGTCTTTTCTAGTATGATTCCACTGCACAGTGCTGCATGATTAAGGAGTTTGATGGTGTTTATTAATGTATATTGCATGGGAGAGGTTGAATGGTTATCAGTAAAAGGGTGCATTTTAATGGAATTGAAATGTCAGTTTAAACCAACTGTCTGTAGAAGCCAATATGATTTTTCTTATCAAGAAGATTACAACCCTTTCAGGGAATAGGGATGCTGTCATATATTTCTCGTATCCCAACACTTAGCATAGCCTGTGTTCGTAACAGTGTCTGCTGCTCTAAAAATAATACCAAATTCTATTAATATCCTCAACCAAACATGTGAAAATAACCCACTTCCTCACCCCCAAACTCCATTTAGGGGTATAGCCAGAGATGATAGAACATAAAGAAATGCAAGAAAGTGGTTTTCTCAAAATTCAGGGTAGCCCTCGCTGGTTTGGGTCAATGGTTAGATCGCTGGCCCACAGATTGAAGGGTCTCGGGTTTGATTCTGGTCAAGGGCACATACCTTGGTTGCAGACTTGAGACCAGTTGCAGACTATATTTTTCCACCCACATCTCATGAAACACCTAATTAGGTCAATCCTACTACTGAAATAATTTTCCAACCTGTCACCTCCTCTCCATCCTCACTGCCATTGCCAGGCCAGATCCAGATAATCACTTGCCTAGCTTAGGACAACATTCTCTTCTCTGCCCAGGATCCTTTACAGATTCTCCAAAATCCAGTCTTCCTTAACCCTCCGGACACATTAGTAACCTTCTCTCAACTGGGCTTATTTCATTGCATTATAATTATCTATAAATACCAGTATTTTCCTGGTCTACAATTAGACTAAGCTCTTTTAGCAAAGGTGTTATATATCCTCATATTTTCATCCCTTTTTGTCTAGCACAGAATCTGAAACACCACAAATGTGTTTGCTGAATTAATGATCTCCTGGAGATCTTTGCTAAAATGGTTTCAGATAAAAAATCATTTGTAAAAATAAGCAAAATGTTAAATATACAAATAATATAGAAATTACAAAATAAAGATAAATCTTTCTCCTCAACCCCAGTGTTCCCCAAAGATGATCTGTATGTATATTTTCCACTTACAAAACATGGAATTACCCTGTACACCTATCTAGCTTTCTTTTGCTGTCTATATCTAGGAGACATTCTCTGAAATTTGTCTCAGTCTGTTAAACAACTGCATAGTATTCCATGGTATGTATATTTACTAGTACTTAACCAGTTCCCTATTGGTGGACATTTAGATAACTTTTAGTCCTTTGTTATAACAATGTTCTAATGAACTTATCTTGAAGTTCTATTTTTTAATTCTTATTTTTAAAAAGTGAGCAACTGCCCTAACCAGTTTGGCTCAATGGATAGAGTGTCGGCCTGCAGACCCAAGGGTCCCAGGTTCAATTCTGGTCAAGGGCATGTACCTTGGTTTCGGGCACATTCCCAGTAGGGTGTGTGCAGGAAGTAGTGGATCGATGTTTCTCTCTCATCGATGTTTCTAACTCTCTATCTCTCTCCCTTCTTCTCTGTAAAAAATCAATAAAATATATTTTTAAAAAAGATACAAACATAAAGGAACATATTTGGCAGGGGAAAAAAACATGTTTTTAAAAAAAATAAAAAGTGAGCAATCCATTCCTATGACTCAAAATCCAAATGCAAATGAAGGTATAAAGTAAAAAGTCTCCCCTCTTTCCTATAATCCCATTCTTCTTCCACAGTCCCAGCCACCCACTTGCTCTTCATGGCCACAATTAATCTCACTGCTTTCTTACCTATGTCTATATTGTCATACCTTTAAAAGAATATATCCCAGAGTTAAATTCCAAGTACTCAGATTGTTGGATCTGGGTATGTAGTTTTTGGACTTTTTTTTTTTTTTTTTTAGTTAATACTGTCAACTTATTCTTCAAAAAGATTGTATGGATATAATTAGTAATTAGTAAATATTATTTCAATAATTAATACAGTTAACTCTTGAACAACATGGATTTGAATTGCATGAGTCCACTTATACATGGATTTTTTTTTTTTTTCAATAAATACCTATGCTGTTTTCAATCTATCGTTGGGAGTCCTCGGATGCAGAGGGCCTATTGTATACATTGAACATCTGTGGATTCTGGTAGTTCCTGGGCGTCCTGAAACCAACCCCCTGTGGCTACTGAAAGACAACTTAAATTTTGAGGGGAGTCAAAAGTTATACCTGGATCTTTAAATGCAAGGGCACCTCTAACGCCACGTGGTTCAGGGGTCAACTGCAACACTAATTAGGACTTAGAAAACACTGATTTAGAGTTTTGCCAGCAGCAAACAATTTTTGTTTCCCTACATCCTTACCCACACTGGCTAATTTTCAAACCTGTAAATATTTACCAATCTGATCAGTGATAAAATAATGTGTTGCTTTGACCTACAAGTCTTTAATTATGAGTGAAGGTGAACAGGTTTTTGTATTCTTATTGCTGCTTAGATTTCTTCTTCTGTGAAACTGCCTATTCGGGTCCTTTGTTCATTTAATCTTTTCTTATTTATTTATAAGTTTTTCTGGCTTATAAAATCCCTCCTGAAAATATTTTCCCTCCTAATACATTTATAACTAAATCCACACAATTCAAAAGTTAACATTTCTCTTTAGAGATATAATTTTTTTCCCCAATCAGATTGTAAATTCTTTGAAAACAGGGTCCAAGAATCTACTCTAATCCTAAATTGCATGGCTAACTCTGGTTGATCAGCTGCGACCTTCATTCTGGGCACTTGACATGGGCTGAGATCCTCTGGGGAAGATTCGTGTCTTCTGTAGTTACAGGAAAAGATGAGATTTGCCTTCCTGGGTCAGCCCCTTCATCGATCCAGTCTAACTTTCCATCTGACAGCAGCAACAAGAAATACGTTGAAGAGAATCCAATTACCCTCTTTGACATCCACTTCAAAAGGTTAGGGATTTATCCTATGCATCACCATTTGAGATCTCTCTTCCATCAATTCATCTAAACCCTTCCTGAACCTCAGCCCATAGTCCCACTCCAGGCACTACAAGAAATGAGTTATTTTGTTTATAAAGCAATAGATCAACTTCTGGTACAGGAGGGCAATATTATATGTAAGCACATACCATTTTTCCTGCTTCACTCCAAATACCTATAAATAGTAAATTAAAAGTAGGTTTTAAATATTAATATAATGTTCTTTTTATTCCTTCTAAAACTTTCTTCAACCTTTTCTTTGACTTTTTAATTGTGTATAATTACACACAGGAAGTGACAAAGTATATAAATATACAGTTTCATTAATAATATTAAAGGGAATGGTTATATACTCAAACCAGGTCAAGGTAGATCATTGTCAGGATCCCCAAACCTCCTATGTCTCCCTTCTCCACAAAGGGAAGGTAAATGCTATCCTGAGTTTTTATTGTTAATCCTCACCTAAGGATATTTTTTTTCCATTTATTTTTTGAGAAAGAGTGGAAGGAAGGGGGAGAGAGAGAGAGAAACATGGATGTGAGAAAGACATATTGATTGGTTGCCTCCTACACGCACCCCAACTGGGGTCCAATATCAAGTCTGCAACCAAGGTACATGCCCTTGACCAGAATCAAACCCGAGACCCTTCAATCTGTGGGCCAGCGATCTAATCATTGACCCAAACCAGCAAGGGCTATTCTGACTTTTGAGAAAACCACTTTCTTGCATTTCTTTATGTTCTATCATCTATGGCTATACCCCTAAATGCTACACTTTAGTTTGGTTTGGTTTTGAACTTTATGTAAATGGACTTTATGTAAATGGACTTTTTGTCTTGTTTCTTTCCCTGAACATTAAGTTTTAAGGGCTCGTCCATGTTTGCTGAGAACAGTTCTAGGTCATTCATTTTCTTTCTAAATGGTCTTTCAGTGTATGACTATACCAGAACTTAATTATGCATTCCACAGATGATGGACATTTAGGTTGCTTCCAGTTCAGACTTACCATGAGTAATGCTGCCATTCTTGTAAATGAATCCTGGTATAGGTGTATAAATGTTTCCCTAGCGGTATCCTTAGGAGTGAAATTGCTGACTTGCAGGCATGCATTTCTTCAATTACTGGGTATTACCAAAGGTCTTTCCCAAGTGGTTACACTAATTTTCACTCCCACCAACAGCACCAGAGAGTTCTATACACTCCTCAACACTTGGTATTGTCAAAGGGTTTTGTTGTTGTTGTTGTTTTAATCTTTATTGTTAAAAGTATTACATAGATCCTTCTGTTTCCCCCATAACCTCTTCAGCTTTATTGAGATATATTCATGTACCACACAATTTGTCCTTTGCAAAGTATACAACTTGATGATGTATAGAGTATTCACAAAATTGTGCTTCCATCATCACAATCAATTTTAGAACATTTCTGTATACATATATAAAATCATCACAACATACACTTTAAATGTCAAGTTATTTGCCAGGTATACTTCAATAAAGCTGAAAAGGGAAACTTAATGTTTTAAAAATCTTAAGGATTTTTAAATTACTCCCCCCTCACCCCGCTTGTGCAAGCACATACACACACACAAATGTCCACACCTGTTAGACATCATTGCTCGTACCCCCAGCCCTAAGCAACCATTAATCTACTTTCTGACTCTATAGATTTGCCTCTTCTGCATATTTCATATGAATATAATCATGCAATGAGGATCTTTGTGAGTGACATCTTCCGCTTAGCATAATTTCTCAAGGTTGGGGCATCTATTAGTATTTCATTTTTATTCCAAATACTATCTCATTGTATGACCACATGTTATTTATCCATTCATCAGTTGATGGACATCAAGTATCCATAAATGTTTATGGATATCCATTCAATTTCAAAGATCTATTTGTTTATTTTTATTCTTTTAAAAAATATATATATTTTATTGATTTTTTTTACAGAAAGGAAGGGAGAGGGATAGTGTTAGAAACCTTGATGAGAGGGAAACATTGATCAGCCACCTGCTGCACACTCCCTACTGGGGATGTGCCCACAACCAAGGTACATGACCTTGACAGGAATCAAACTTGGGACATTCGAGTCTGCAGGCCAACACTCTATCCACTAAGCCAAACCGGTCAGGGCTGTTTATTTTTATTCTAATAGTACACTGTTTTAATTATCATTCTATCTAATAAAGAGTTAATATGAAAATTGACCATCACTCCAACACACAAGATGATCCCCCCATGTGGTCAAAGATAGCCACCACAAGATGGCCAGCAGGAGAGGGCAGTTGTGGGCAATCAGACCAGCTTGGGAGAGCAGTTGGGAGGGACCAGGCCTAAAAGGAAGGGCAGTTGGGAGTGACCAGGCCTGCAGGGGAGGACAGTTGAGGGGGACCAGGCCTGCAGGGAGGGCAGTTGGGGGCAACTAGGCCTGCAGGGGAAGGCAGTTGGGAGTGGCCAGACTGGCAAGGGAGGGCAGTCAGTGGCAATCAGGCCAGCAGGGGAACAGTTAGGCATCAATCAGGCTGGCAGGGAAGTGGTTAAGGGGTGATCAGGCTGGCAGGCAGAAGCAGTTAGGGGCAATCAGGCAATCATGTGAGCGAGTGGTTGGGAGCCAGCAGATTGGAGAGGGTGCAGGCTGGGCTGAGGGACACCACACACACACACACACACACACACACACACACACACACACACACACACAGTTCATGAATTTCATGCTCTGGGCCTCTAGTAGCTTTATAATAACTCTTGGTAACTTGTAAGATACCTGCTTCAGCCATGTTCCTCTTCATGAGTGTCTAGATCTTCTTGGCCCTCTGCATTTCCATATATATTTTAGAGTCAGCTTATCAAATTCCACACACAAAAAAATTGTCTGGATTTTTTATGGGGATTGCATTGAATATACTGATAAAATTGAGTAGAAATGACATTTTATAATATTGAGTCTTCCAAACTATAAACATGGTGTATCTCTTCATTTATTTAAGTGTGATAACTTTTATTTATTTTGGTAAAGGCATTGCATGGATATTTTAATAGACTTCATGTATTTTATATTATTATAAACTATATTCAGTTATTTTTCTATTTTCTTGTAACTAAAATTATGGAACTATAACTAATTTTTGTGCATTGATTTTTTTTATCCAGCCAATTGACTAAACATTCATTAACTCCAATCTTGGAATTAGAAATTTTTTAAAATATATTTTTATTGATTTCAGAGAAGAAGGAGGAGAGAGAGAGAGAGAGAGAGAGAGAGAGAGAGAGAGAGAGAGAAAAGCATCACAGATGAGAGAGAATCATTCATCTTCCTCCTATAGGCCCCCCCCCCCTCAACTAGGGATCAAGCCCACAACCCACAACCTGAACATATGTCCTGACCAGGAATCAAACCGTGACCTCTTGGTTCATAGGTCAACACTCAATCACTGAACCACATCAGTTGAGCTGAACTGTAAATTCTTGTGCAATTTCTTTGTATACAACCAGGTCACTTACAAATGATGAAAATCGTGTTTCTCCTTTTAATTTTGTTTTTCTTGCATTACTGTGCTGATTAGGACTTCTACTGCAATGTTGAATAGAGTGGTGATAGTGGATCCTTATCTTGTCCCCCATCTGAAAGAGAAAGTTAAATTTTATTAAGCGTTTGCTTGTCAAAGCTTTGGTTTTTATTTATTTTGTACAATTGTGTTTTATTTTATTTTGTTTTCAATTGTGTTTTATTTTGTAGTTATCTTTTGTAAGGTTAAAAAAGTCTCCTATTCCTATTTGGCTATGAATTTTTATCATAAATGGACACTGAGTTTAATGAAATGTGTTTTTTTTCCATCTTTTGAAATAATGATCACTAGCTTTTCTCCTTTAATCTGTTAATGTAATGACTTACATTAATTATTTTTTTAGTATTAAACCAACCTGGTTTTCCAGTATAAACCAGCTTGGTAATAACATATTATCTTTTTTTTATACATTGCTGGATTCCATTTGCTAATATTTTGTTTAAAATTTTTTGTATTTGTGTGAGATTGACCTATAATTTTCTTTTTGCATGCTGTCTGTCAGATTTTGTTGTCAAGGTTATGACAGCTTCAGAAATGAGTTAGAATGAACCTCATTTTCTGTTTTCTAAAAAAATTGTGTAAGATGGGACTTAATTTGGTGTTTTTTTTTAATGTTGGGTTGAATTTGCCAGCGAAGCCATCTGTTTTTAAATTGGAGGGTATAGTCCAATTATATTTAATGCAATTGCTTACATATTTGGGTTTAATTCTAGTACCTTATTTTATGCTTTTTAATTATTTCATGTATTTTCGGTTTCTTTCCCCCTCTTTCCTTGCCTCTTTTCACTTGATTATATTTTATCATTCTATTTCTCTCCCTGATGATTTGTAAGTTACATATTCTGATTCTAATAAATACCCAGAAATTAGAACATGCATAACTAACTTACCAAATTCCAAAGTTGGTCAATATTTATCCTTTCCCGGAAAAAATGGAGATCTATCTATCATCTGTTGTAATACTTATCTATCACTTGTTGTAATACTTTAAGCAATGAAATAAAAAAATAAATTAAAAAAAAAAAAATATTTATCCTTTCCCTAGAAAATTAAAAATCTTTAGAATCCTTTATCTCCATTTATCCCTCTCCAACATATTTGATATTTTTGTCATGTATTTAAATCTTCACAACATAACATTTTTATCTAATCAATGATTTAGATTTTATCTAGATATTTACCACTTTTCATTTATTTCTTAATTACTTCTGTTGGAAACATATCCTTTGGAATTTGCTTTATTGAACTTCTGATCAAAGCATACTGTCTCTCCCTTTCTCTCCTCTCTCTCTCTCTCTCTCTCTCTCTCTCTCTCTCTCTCTCTCTTTCTGTCTCGATTATATGTATAAATCTCTATTTCACTTTCATTTCTTTTTAAAATTTTTATTTATTGATTTTGAGAGAGGGACAGAAAGTAAAAGACATTGATTTGTTGGCCCACTTATTTATGCATTCATTGGTTGATTCTTGTATGTGCCATGACAGGGGATCAAACCCCACAACCTTGGGGTATTGGCACGATGCTCTAACCAACTGAGAAAATTCTTAGCTCTTCTCTTCAAATATTGTTGTTGCCCCCATTTTCTCTCCTCTCCTTATGAACCTTTGATTAAATATATGTTAGACATTTTTCACGCTGTCTGATCTTTTTTCTGGTACATATTTTTTATCTTTTTGTTTCTTTGTGCTACCTTCTGGAAATTTTCTCAGACCTCTCTTAAACTATTAGTTCTCTCTCCAGCTATGTCCATCCATTGAGCTTTTAATTTCAGTTTTGTATGTTTTCTTCTAGATGCTCTATTTTGCTTTAACTTTGTTGTTGCTATTTCACTGCCATTTTCTTAGAATAATATTTAAGCTTTTTAAAATATTTTTTATTGACTTCAGAGAGGAAGGGAGAGGGAGAGAGTGATAGAAACATCAATAATGAGATAGAATAGTTGATCGGCTACCTCCTGTATGCCCCCTATTGGGGATCGAGCCCACAACCCGGGCATGCACCCTTGACTGGAATCGAACCCAGGACCCTTCAGTCTGCCGACGTTTTATCCACTGAGCCAAGCCAACTAGGGCTTAAGCTTATTTTTTAAATATACTAAGCACAGTTGTTCGATTGTACCTAACAATTCCAATAGCTTGTGCCTTTGCGCGCCTTGTCCTTTTGTTCCCCCTGGCTCTCCGTCACACCTCTGTTCTCCTTTTGCATTTGTTTTCTTTGTGTGCTGCTACTGTGCCAGAAAGATTGCTTACCGGACGTATTTGACACCCGAGATGAAGCATCTCTTCCCTGGAAAGGATTTGCATTGGCTCCTGCCTGCTGTGGAGACACTGACCAGTCCAGACCCCGCCTGAGGTTTCCTAAACCACCAGATGACACAAACCTGAGGGCCAGTGTGTCCTTACCCTAATTATGTCCTTACATAATTTGAGTTCCAGATTATGGTCATCATTCAAACTGTCCTTCCCCTGAGGCCTTTTCTTCTTAAAGTAGCAGAAATCTCACAGTGTTCCACATGAGGAGAAATCTTTAGCGTTAACCAAGACAATGATGTCTGGGTTGTTGTTGTTTTTAATAACATTCCCTATGATATCAAGAAGCTTGTTGTCCCTTGAAGTCAGCAACACATTATGTCCGTTTCCTAGAGAAGCAGTTTATAAAACAAAACAGCGTGCAATACAAGAGATATGTATTAAGTGTCTGCCATCAACCAGATGCTGTGGTGCCAGGAATATAATGCTGAGAAATACAGAAACCATCCCTCCAATGGCTACTTAATTTCTTTCCTGCTTATAATTGGTGGCTTAAAGATTATTTTATTTTTTTGATTTATGATGTTAAGGGTAAAATAAATCATTTTGTCTCCATTATCTTCCAAATGCTACTATTCCTCAGAGAACCCAAGGCCTATTTGGGGACAAAACATGAAACAGCCTAGGTAACTCAATTCTACAGTAATTTATATGGAAGGTCTTTTGTAGGGAATACGTGGGAACTAACAGTCACTGAGTTTGTAATTACTAGATGCTCAGTACTTCACATTTATTTCTCACCTCACACCTGAGAGATACACATTATTATTCCATTTTACAACTGGAGAAGCTGAAGTATAGACACTCACCTTCCTGAAGTCATGCAGTATGATAGGCAACTCCCAAAGATCTCTGCCTCCTGATACCCCCATCACGTTGTTGTATTATCTCCTCCCCTTGAGAGTAGCTAAACAGACTTTCACTCTTCTGCTCTGGCTCTTCTCATTTGTTCATCCTAATGAAGTAAGCTGCACTATGATAGGCCCTTGGGAAGAAACTGAGGCCCCCAGTCCAACAGGCCGTGAGGAACTGAGGCCTCCCAACCACCACACATGTGAATGTGAGAGCAGACCTTCCTGCAACAGAGCCATCAAATGAGACTGCAGCCCCCACCTTGAATGCAGCCTCATCAGTGACCTGCATCAGAAAACCCAGCTAAGTCACAGCCAGATTCCAACCCACAGAAACTGTGGAATAGTAAATGCTGTTGTTTTGAGCTATTAAGCATGGGGGGAAGAGGGTTGTTATACAATAGAGAACTAACACATACTGCAAATATGGGGCAATCTGATATTTGACAAGACTATTGGAGACTACACTGTCTTCCTGGGCACAGTTATAAACTAACAAATAACTAAACTCTCAGAGGGGCTTTGAATAAAAATTTCAAGGAGAGTCCAGACAATATACGTCATACAAAAGTAGAGCTAAACTTGTTTTTAAAGCACAGGTAATTCAACTCTCTCATTTCATAGGTGAGGAAACCGAGACTTTCCCATGCCCATGGCCATTTGGGATAGGGTCAGGACTAGACCTGACTTTGTTTACCATCTAACTCTTTGTACTGCTTTATCCTCACTTACCTTGCTAAGTGAGAAAATGCCTTCTTGTTTTTTCTCACTAATGTATTTTGTATAAAGGGCCAGTGTGTGCTATGAAGTAACATGCTGCTGTGAGAGTAAGAAAACCAATACAAGTGGTCCTTGATGATCACAATAATGAGAAATTGTTCAATGTTCTCTTATTCCCTTTGTTCTCCGCCTCCTACCCCAGCAGCAAGAAATGGACACTGAGCCCTGACCGGTTTGGCTCAGTGGATAGAGCGTCAGCCTGCGGACTCAAGGGTCCCAGGTTCGATTCCGGTCAAGGACATGTACCTTGGTTGCGGGCACATCCCCAGTGGGAGTTGTGCAGGAGGCAGCTGATTGATGTTTCTCTCTCATCGATGTTTCTAACTCTCTATCCCTGTCCCTCCCTCTATGTAAAAAAAAACAATAAAATACATTTTAAAAAAAAGAAAAAGGAAATGGACACTGAATGGATTTGTAGAAGCCCTGGGTAATGGGTTACCTGGTTGCTTTATGAATAGAAAATTGTAATCAGGCCACACATAAGCAAGAGAAAACGAGTGAATTATGAGAGTTGGATTAGGTATTTTATCAACCAGAAAAATTGCAGATATTTTGTGGCTCCTGTGAAGTGTAAGGTGAATTTTTTTTTTTCATGGTCCTGAGGAATACTCAAAAAAAGAAAACAGAGCATTCCTTGCTTGATGCAGTCAATGGCAACTTAGCAACTTCTCTTTTGTCTGAGCCTCATTTATAGACTGTAATGTTCCATGTGTCCACTGGAGGTCAGCACTTACCCATATCGCCTTTTTAATTTTTTAATTAAAATTTCAGGGATGACATTGGTTAATAAGATTAGATAGGTTGTAAGTGTACATTTCTGTATTACAGCATCTGTATATTGCATGGTGTGCCCAACAGCTGAAGTCAAATCATCTTCTGTCACCAGGGATGGGCAAAAGTAGGTTAAATTACCAAAGATCATTACCTAGAAGATAAGTTAAAAGTAAGTGTACAAAATACTAATAATATAATAATAAGACTAATAATACAATAATCAATAAATAAATAGTTATGCAAGAATAAACTCTGTTTCACATACTCACAACTATAAACCTACTTTTGCCAACACCTGTAACTTACCCTCTTTTACCCTGTGCAACCCTCTCTCAACCCCCTTTCCTCTGGTAACCATTATCCTGTTGTCTGTGCCTATGAGTTTCAACTTACCAATTTCTAATGCAGAATTTTGAAAATAAAAAATATAAGTAAATGAATAGATCAGAATTTCCACCATTTTCATCTCGAAACTAAACTGTCTTGGGACATTTTGTCTGCCAACCAAACTACATTCATTAAGACCTATTTAATTTGGGTCTCAAACTTATATTTACAAAATGCACACATAATTGCATCAGATGTATCAGATCACTCCGAGATATTCTGAGTTTATCAAATGCCAGCATTCCCCCCACTATATATATATATATATATATATATATATATATATATATATATATATATATATATATATATATATATATATATATTAGCTATTCTTCTCATAGGGAAATGTACTATACCAGCTGAAGTTTTGAAATGCTAAAAATTAAAATACATAAAAGAAGGACTGCAGGGAAAGAGGGAGAGAAGAAAAACAAGAGTGGGAAGGAAAGGAAAAGAAAAAGGAAGAAACTAAAGGTGGGAGAAGGAAAGAAAAGGAGAAAGTCTGAGACCCATTATGACTTCCCAGTTCCTCTGGGATTCAGAGGCTCTGGTTTTGAGAAATACCAATTTTAGTTCGAGGAGTCTGACTGTCTTCTCAAAGTAGGATACTTATTTTCCTTTTCCAAGTAGGACATGCATACGTCCTTTTGTCTTAATCTCTCCTTGGGTTGGGGAAGGACTAAATATATGCTGAAGAAATCTTCTAGCTCAGGCAAGCTCCTAGCCACAAATTCTTGGCCAATGATGAGTGTTTTGGACTTGGAGGGGTGGTAGCAGCTGAATTTCAGCATCTACCCACATTTTGGTGCCATAAGCTTTTGGGGAGGAAACATCAGGTCAACTGGAGGGAAAATGAAGTTAATCACCTTGACCAGGTTGTAATCTGCTTGAAGTCAGGGACACCATAATCTATGTCACTTTTTTCTCCAATATTACACAGAGGTTGGCACACAGTATAAATGGATTGGTGATAATGTATTAAAAAACAAGAAGTACTATAAGCCACCTAATGTAAAAAGTATAATTCTGCAATCTATGACTCTCAAGGTACTTGTGGAAATGGGCAATGCACTATATATCCATGATTTAGATATATGATTCATATTTAATACTCAAGTTAGGACTTTAATAGCTGGGAAAACTCAGAATTTGAAAAGGAATATTAGGTGTATTCTTCACATATGACATTATGAAGGTCCACTGCTGGGGTATGTTGACTGCAGTAAAATATTGTTTGGTCACAAGGTGGCGCTGTTGCCCTAGCGTCAGTACTCGTTTTAGACGAGTCCTTGAGTGTCTCAACAGATGTGGCTAAATGACTCCCCAGATTCTTTTCTGCTTGTTTGTTTGTTGTCATTAAATTTTGGGAGGTGACATTGGTCAACATGAACATATAAGTTTCAGGGGTAGGTTTCTATGTTACAAGATCTGTACAGATTCACAGCCAGACGGTTCACCTTGGGTTCCTCTGAGACTCAATTTGATTTTATCAGAGGAAGAGACTAAAACAAATTTTACAGCTCATTTCCTATTTCTGACAAGATTACTCAGCTAGCAAGTTAAGTACAGTCTGTCTGGACTCCATTCTATCTCTTCTCTATTCTATGGGGTCATTGGTAAGACATGGCCAAGGTCTTATTCCTTGTGCAAGAGAGAG
Organism: Murina feae; assembly: GCA_004026665.1. Classification (NCBI taxonomy): domain Eukaryota; kingdom Metazoa; phylum Chordata; class Mammalia; order Chiroptera; family Vespertilionidae; genus Murina; species Murina feae. The sequence continues at coordinate 54,278 of PVJC01002427.1, read as the reverse complement.
AAATGAGGGCTGCACATGGGTACAGGGGGGCTGGAGAGAGGTTTCCAGAGCTGAATTAAAAGGTCTTGTACGAGGCTATGACCATGTTTTCAATAACAGAAAGCAGGGAAGGTTATCAAATGCTATTTTATATATACGACGTGGATTTGGAAACACTGCTTTTTTTAATTTTGTTATTGTTAATCCTCGCCCGAGGATATTTTCCCTTGATTTTTAGAGAGAGAGGATGGGAGGGGGAGAAACAGAGAGAGACACATGGCTTGGCTGCCTCTGGCATGCACCCCAACCTGGGCGGGGGATCCAGCCTACAACTGAGGTACAAGTACCATATTTTCCAGCGTATAAGACGACTGGGCGTATAGCGCAATCCTCAACTTTTGAGAAGATTTTACTGGGTTAAACAGTTGTCTAATACGCCGGAAAATACGGTATGCCCTTGACTGGAACCGAACCTAGGACCCTTCAGTCTTCGGGCCAATGCTCTAGCCACTGAGCCAAACCAGCTAGGGTGGTTATCAAATACTTTTGCTCACGATTCAGAATCACTGAAATAGTAACACTTTAGCTACATCCAATTAAATGAAGTTGAAGCTGCAATAAATGTAAAGTCTCAGACCTGGATTTAAAGAAATGAGTGGCCCGAATTCAGCTTTAACACTCCCGCAGCCACTGTCCTCTGAACACATTTGGCTTATATCTACTCTGCACCATGCTTTATTTCATCCTTGTAGCAGCCCCACCAAGAAGCAATGCTTAGCCCCATTTTATGGATGAGGCGAACGGAGGTTAATATCTTGGCTGAAAGCACAGAGCTAGTGGGATTTGAACATATCTTCCCCTCTGAGAATGCTCTTTCTGTGTGACCTGTGCAGCTGCTCCCACAAACAATAGGGAAAGTGGTAGGGCCCGTGGAAGGGGGATTCACTGGAAGGCGGGTTCTTTGTGAGGACCCCTGAGGGGCCTACACAATAATATGCTCATGGCTAGAATTTTATCTATAAGTTATTGTGATTCTAACGCACTACAACATAGTGGCTAAAGGACCCTGACTCTGGGCCCAGCTGCCTGGTTTAAGAGTCAGCACTGTCACTCACTAGACATATAAAGTTGAACAAGTGATCAAACCTCTCTGTGCCTCAGATTCCTCATCCACACAGTAGGAATAATAGTGATGCCCATTATAGAGTTGTTGTGAGAATTAAGTGAATCAATCCAGGTAAAGCATGTTCTATTGCACTTACACACTGGGAAAACTATGTTTCTGCTTTGGTTTTTTTGTTTTTTAAAAAAAACTGCATTATTTGCTATAATTAGATGTGTAACAGTAATCAAATTCCTACTCAAAAATGAAATCAGAGAACGCTTTAAATCAGCCAACCATTGTTTTACTTTGGTCTCTCTAGCTATTGTTTTTGTTGCTCGGGAGGAGGGGGTGGGGTTTGTTTGGTTTGGTATTTAACAAACCAAGACTGCCCTATCCTATGAGCCAGTGGGCCTAGGTTTTTATGTGGCTTTAATGAAGATAATCAATAGTTCCTATGTAAATACTTTATATAATTCCCCCAAAAGTGGAATATCCCTCTCAGGGCAACATAGATATCAAAAAGCTAAAATAAATAAAATAAAATAAAATAAAAGTCCCTTCCCATGGCAAGACTCTTCTATTCTAGAATGACTTTGAATTCTCAAGAACGACAGGCAGAACAAAGGCAGTTAAACCTTCTTACATCCCAAGAGAGAAAGCCCTTAGTTTTTTGTTTGTTTGTTTGTTTTTTACTTAATGTCATTGAACTGTATTCTTAAAAATTGTTAGCCTGGCCAGTGTGTCCCAGTGACTGAGCATCGACATGTGAACTAGGCAGCCACAGTTCGATTCCCAGGCAGGGCGCATGCCCACGTCGAGAGATCGATCCCTAGTGGGCCGCGTGTAGCCAGTCAATGATTCTTTCTCATCTTTGCTGTTTCTCTCTTTCTCTCCCTCTCCCTTCCTTTCTGAAATCAATACAAAAAATATTTTTTAATTGTTAAAGTGGTCAACTTATGTTATGCAGATTTTGCCACGGTGAAAAATATTTTTAAGGAAAAGTCACCTAAGAGAGTTCAGCAATGAAACTCAGTCAGTTGGGTGGGAAGCCAGTTTTCAAGGCAGAAGCCATGAACTATCCATCCTGGAATAAGCAAGTGTGTGTCTTAGACGGCTTGTGAACAATGACTCTAGAGCCAAATAGCAACATTAGCTTTTGGAAAAGTGACTTCAATTCAGACATAGATCCCCTCCCCAGCAGGAAGGTGGAGCAATCTCATGTGAGGGGCTGCCTTCCCGCCCTCACATTTCTCACTCCTCCTAGACCAGCCACCACCAGTTCGCTGACCCTCATGATCACCCACCCACCTGCCTATGACTTCGGGAGAAGGTGGGAATGCAGGAATTCTCCTGGATGAACCTGACCTCCTGTTGGAGTCCCTTTGTGGAGTCTGCCCAAGATTCCACCACCTCAGCCATGGTTCGACGGAGCGTCAAGGGGCTGGGGGACTTCCAGGCAGGTGGTGTTAGAAGTGACACGATTCTGGCTCCGGGGATGGCTCTCAGAGTCTCTTCTCCCCAAACCCACACCCAGTGCTATATCGACCCACAGGAGTCCTATGGGTCAATGGTCAGGTACGTCTTCCCAAAGACAGAGCAGACCTCTAGTCCCTGAAGGACCAAGTCAAGGTGTCGAAATCTCCATTCCTCTTTTGGGTGCCTGGTGGTTTGAAATTGACTTTCCCTTCTCAAGGATTGGTTTCTTCATCAAAGGGTTTTATCTTATAAACAAACCTTAAAATGTGAAAAAAAAATACTGATGATTGTCATTACACTAAATGAGATGCTGCACATGTAATTGCTGAGACTATCGCCTGGTTCAGAGTTGGTGCTCAGTGAAAACTTGCTTCCCATCTCCCATTGAGTCCATAAGGAGCTTAGAAAACCAGATGACTTGCAGAGTCTTTAAGCTGATTCTATATCCTGGACTTGGTTTGATCAAGGGGAACTACTAAAAGACTATTTATAATTGTAAACTGATCAGTAACAATTATGAAAAATTGCTTGTATAGGAATTGCTCATTGATTATAGAAAACACTCAGGCCAGGCCTGCATGGCTCAGTGGTTGAGCATCGACCTATGAACCAGGAGGTCATGGTTCAATTCCCAGTCAGAGCACATGCCCCGGTTTCGGGCTCAGTCCCCAGTGTGGGGCGTGCAGGAGGCAGCTGATCAATAATTCTCTCTCATCATTGATGTTTCTATCTCTCCCTCTCTAAAATCAATTAAATGTATTTTTTAAAAACCACTCAGTATCAGTATACTGAGTTTGTGATCCCTGTTTTGAAACTCACTGTCAAGCTCCATGGAGTAACTTGATTGTGTTATTGCCTTTCTTTTGAGAGAGCAAAGCTGTTTTTCCTTGAGTGGGCCTTAATCTACCCGTGGGAGACCCTCAAGCCTTCTGCTCTTACCTCTGATTATTCTGTTGCTACAAAGCATCTATTCTCATGATTCCCAAGTCAACCTCCCCGTCTTTATTTTTTTTAACATATGATGACATTTTATTTGTTTATGTTTTAAATTGTTCAATTATGGTTGACATTCAACATTTTTCTATATTTGTTTCCAGTGTACAGCAAGGGGTCAGACAATCGTATAGTTTATGAAGTGATTCCCCCCAACAATTTCAGCACCCACCTGGCACCATACACAGCCATCACGATATTATTCACCATATTCTTCATGCTGTACCTTACATCCTGTGTCCATTCTGTAGCTTCCTAATGCTTTCAGCTCTTTTATCCAGCCCCTTCATCCCCCTCCCATCTGGCAACCCTTAGTTTGTTCTTTGTATCTAAGAGTCTGTCTTGATAAAATCTGTGAGGTCCACTTGCAGTCTATGTGCTTGTTGCATGTATCCTGTTTTCTCACGTTGCCCTATATAATAATCCTATATAATAAAAGGCTAATAAGCAAATCGGCTGAATGGTGGAACAGCCAGTTGCTATGACACACACTGACCATCAGGGGGCAGACGCTCAATTCAGGAGCTGCTCCCTGGTGGTCAGTGTGCTCCCACAGGGGGAGCACCACTCAGCCAGAAGCCCTGAGCCAGGCTTATGGCTGGCGAGTGCAGTGGTGGTGGCAGGAGCCTCTCCCATCTCCAAGGCAGTGCTAAGGAGGTCCCACTGCTGACTTAGGCCCGCTTCCTGCATTGGACATCCCCTGAGGGCTCCTGGACTGCGAGAAGGCACAGGCCAGGCTGAGGGACCTGCCCTCTAGTGTTCTATAAAATGATAAATTGCCTGATATCTAAGCTTAAATTCTCCAAGTACCTTTGATTTCTTCATTTCCAGATGGTCGAACCCCTAGTATAGCTCTCTCTAAATAGCGCCTCAGGGCCAGGACTAGGTCAGGCAGCCAGGTGCCTCAGGTGAGTGGGGCAAACTGGGAAACGAAGGCACAAACTTTTAGGTGGCACCCATGCTCAGGGTCGCAGAAGTGTAGGGACTGCCCTGAGATTGGGTGCCTCCTTAAATCCTGCATCCTAGGGACCTCCCTTGTCTCACTCCTATAGACTGAAAGTTTGTTTCCCTCCAGAATTCATGTTGAAACTGAACCCCCATTGGGATGGTATTAGGAGGTGGAACTTTGGGAGGTGATTAGGTCTGAGGGTGGAGCCCTCACGAATGAAATTAGTGTCCTTATAGGAGATCCCATAGAGATCTCTAGTCCCTTTGCCACATGAGCACACAGTGAGATGAACAGGAAGCAGGGTCTCACCAGACCCAGAGTCTGCCTGCTTTGATCTCGGACTCCCCAGCCACCAGAACTGTGAAAAATAAATTTCTGTTTATTTCTCCCGGTCTGTGGTATTTTTGCTATATAGCAGCTGGAGCAGACTAAGCTACTCACCTTAGTCCCGCCCTGTTGGCCATGCCTTTCCAGCCCTGCAGTCACAATCCCTGCTCCTGATCTGATTGTCGCAATGACTTTCTAGCTAGGCTCCCCGTTTCCCCTGTCCTTTAAGACCAAAGTCAAGCGTACTGTTGCTTTCTTCCAGCATCATTCCTTTAGGAAGACTTCATTTGTGCCTCATTTGTGCTCTCAGAACACCATTAAGGCACTGGTCACCCAGCATTGTGGTTATTTCTTGACACCTCTCCCTTCTCTTAAAGGCAAGAACTGTGACATCCATCTTAGCGCCCCCAAAGAACACACTGGCACCGTCATTCATAAAATAAGAGGTGGTGCAACAAGGTAGTTATGAGGGGAGCTCTGGAGTTCAACTGCCTGGATTCAAATCCCGACACTGCTCTGTCCTCAGCCATGACTTTGCGCAAGTCACTTAACCTTTATCACTCTTAAATTCTCCATCTATAAAACAAGGCAACCCAAGTACCCACCTCATAGGACAGTTGTCAGGATGGAGTAAGGCTGTCATGAAGTTTGCCTCCATAAATGAACATTAATAATCGGTGTTTGCTGAACTACGCTGGCTCTTCCCTGCACGTCAGTGTCCAGCTACTCTTCCTAGGCCGTCACTTTTGTCCTGTCACTCCCCTGATCCTCCAGGATCTTGCTCGTTTAGGATGAAGCCCCAACTCCTTACCTTCAGTAGGTATTGATTTGCCTCTATTTTAAAAACATATTTGTTATTGTGTAAATCTTTCTTTAAGGACTGTTTTTGTAAAGGCTTGTTTTGTAATTACTAGTTGGTCCAAGAAAATGAATCTGTCCAAATTAACCGTCAGAAGCAGTTCTGAGAAGCTACCTGTAACTCGGTGGCTTCCAGTCCTGGCTGCATATTAAAGTCAGCTGGGGAGCTTTCTAAAGCATACCAGCGCCTGGGCCCAACCCCAGAAATTCCAATCTAATTGGTCTGGGGTGTGGCTGGACTCTGGGATTTTTTTTTTTTTTTCATTATATTTTTTTTCTGGGATTTTTTTTTTTTTTTTTTAAGCTCCTTGGTGAGTCTAATGTGCAGCCAGTGTTGCGTGGCACCCCTTGTCACCTCTGCTTTGTCACACCTGGTAGAACTTTCATGCCAACTCATCTGTAATCACACAGTTCTCAGGAACTTGCTCCTTGGTTGGCTGTTCCTGTTCTTCATTTGCCTGGTAGAGGCCCAAGTCACACCAGTTCCTGCCCTGAAGGATTCATAAAGAAGTACCTTCTGATGTAAGTAAATAAGTCTTGTCTTCAAATCAGGCCACAAACACGCCTTAATTCTCCCTCATAACTTCCTGGATCCTCAATCTAGTTTATGGTTTACTGATAACATCCTGGATGGAGAACCTGCTTCTGGCTTGCAGTGACCTACTCACCCCATGGCTGGAGCTGGAATCTCAAGTTCTCTGGCTCCTCCCTGGCCCCAGCCTTTGCCTTCTGATTGCTGCCTTGATAGGTGCTAGCCTCTGAGCTTTTACAGTCTTTACTTCCTTCCTGCTGTTGTAACCCAATCCTGGCCACTTACTTTTCTGGTAGAAAACTAGGTGACAAGCTGGGCCTTAAACAAGGAAGAAAAAAGTCTGGAATAAGTTAATGCAGGGGACGGGACCGGGGAAGGGACAGTTCTGCGGGCAGTACTCCTTCTTTATTCCCTCTTGCAGTTTTGCTTTTCTCCCCTTTATCACACATGACCCATGGGGCCCACAGAAGAAATCAGAATTACTTTTACAGTGAGAGCAAGAAGGAGACTTGAGAATGAAATCAACCATGTTGGAAAGAAAGTAGGAAAGAAAGTTACAAGTGACAAGGGTTCCACATTTACATAGGTCCTTCGCATAATGTTTGTATCACTCACCTGGAAGGGCCTTGCTCTTTAATTAAAGCCCCTGCAACAGACTTGAGATGTGTCATCTTCTCCCTCCTTGCCTTGGGCCATGCAGCACTAAGCTGGAAGTCCCATTTTGATAAGCAATTGATCCCTCTGCACTTGTCAACCAAGGGCAACCTACTTCACAAATCTACCTAGTATGACTCCTCAAGGAGTTCTTTAACTCAAGACTTTAAAGGCAACTAAAAGATTTGTTGTCCCGATACCACCAAGGTTGTGGGTTCAATATTTGGTCAGGACACATACAAGAAATAACCAATAGCCCTGGCCGGTTTGGCTCAGTGGATAGAGTGCCAGCCTACGAACTGAAGGGTCCCAGGTTCAATACCAGTCAAGGGCATGTACTTTGGTTGCAGCACATCCCCAGTAGGGAGTGTGCAGGAGGCAGCTGATTGATGTTTCTCTCTCATCGATGTTTCTAACACCCTATCCTTCTTCCTTCCTCTCTGTAAAAAATCAATAAAATATATTAAAATAAATAAATAACCAATGAATGCATAAATAAGTGGAACAACAAACCAATGTTTCTCTCTCTCTCTCTTTCTCAAATCAATACATATATATTTTTTTTAAAAAAATGAGAATCCACACTATGGAGTGAGAACTGTGCACCATTTACTCTATAGTTAGCATAAACATCTCTAATAATAAAAGCATAATATGCTAATTAGACCAGATGTCCTTCCGTATGACCTTCTGGACAAAGCCGGGGCTTTGAGGGATGCTCTGGTCCCGGGTGCCAGAGGGAAGTTGGTGCTGGCAGCCAGGGGAAGGAAGGCCTACTCTTGCACGAATTTCGTGCATTGGGCCTCTAGTAATCATATAAATGATAAATATAAATAACATGGAGTAGTGTTTTGATATTAATTTCTTCTCTAGATCTTGGTGAAAGCTTAAACAAATCTCTTTGCAGAGTCTCCTACTTTGTCATGGTTTATTTCATCATCAGCTTCCCATCCTAGTCTGCAATGAAAAAGTCATTTCCTGACATGACCGTTATTACTAATTGCAGAAAACTCACAGTCATGGCTGGTAATTGCTCAACCTTCAGACAATATTGTAGCATTTTAACTAATTTTTATTTTTAATCATCATGCAAGTCCACGGAGAGGTTCTGAAGGATAATTGCATCAATTGTCTGCCTCACCAAATCTGAGAAGAGGAGCAGCTGAATGAAGACCAGCTTGAATTTTATGCAAAATGTATCCCTAGTAGCTGAATGAAGTGATTTGTTGGGTAAGATCTCTATCTGTATGGTACATTGGATGGTGTCTACCAGAATTCTGTTTTATCCTTTACATCTTAACAGTGGCTAACCCTGAAATCTAGCCACACTTCAAAGCTGCTCCCTTTTCATTATAGCACAGTAAAGTTTGTTTCTTTATTTTCATAAGGTTATTTTTTGTCATTAAAATACGTAATTCAAAATAAAAAGTAAAAAAAAAACCACAAAAAAAATGCCAGGTCGGGTGGCCCAGTGGTTGACCGTCAACCTATGTATGAACCAGGAAGTCATGGTTCAATTCTGGTCAGGGCACATGCCCAGGTTGTGGGTTTGATTCCTAGTGTGGAGGATGTGAGAGGAAGCCAATTAATCTCTCTCTCCCTCTCCCTTCTTTTCTGAAATAAATAAAAATATATATGTATATATTTTTAAATTTAAAACAAAAACCCAAATGAAATAATACAAAAAAGAAAAAAAGATATATAATTCAGAAAATTAATTAATGAAATGTTACAAAAGCAAAAAAAAGTCATGAAAAGATTATTGATTACAGAAAATATGAAAAGTGTAATAAAAAATTAAAATTAGCCATAATCCTCCCACTGAAATGTAACATTCTTGAGGTATTTCTAGTTTTACTTTTATTGTATATTTATGGGTGTGTCCATATAAATGCATATTTTAGGTTAAAATGGATTCCTGCTATAAACTGCTTTATGAGTTATTGTTAGGATGTATTTTTTCCATGCCATTAAATTAAGGTGATCAGATTTTAACATTGGTAAAGTGGGACACCGTTGACTACTTGGCCGCCAAAAACTGTATATTCCCTTCCCGTACTCCCGCCATTCCCTAGCTTGTCCTGCATTCTTTCAAAAAATCGTGACTTTTTTAAAATGCCGTGGGACGCGGGACAAATTGTTAAAAATCAGGACTGTCCCGCCAAAAGCGGGACGTCTGGTCACCTTACATTAAATATTCCTCCAAACATAAACTTTAATTATTGTATGTCCATTCTAATGTAAAAAAAAAACATATCACAATATCACAGTTTAACTATTTCCCTATTGTTGAAACTTTAAACTATTTTTAATCTTTAAATAGAAAAAATAAATAAAACCCAATTGACTATTCATAGTCATAAATGTTTATGACTCCTCTAATCATTTCCTTAAGATAAATTCCTTGGATATGGAATGACTGGTTCAAAAGTAGAAACATGTTTAAGAATCTTGAAATTCACCACTAAGCTACTCCCTAGCAGAGTTGTGCCAACATGTGTATCCTTCCTACTAGAAATATCTGAAGTGCTGTTTTCTCAGGGACTGTCGCCCTACGGTTTTAGCACTGAATGTTCCATATTCCAGGAAACCCCTTCATGAGACACACGAAGTCCTTCTTTTCTCTTCTTTTTAAATATATTTTTATTGATTTCAGAGAGGAAGGGAGAGGGAGAGAGAGATAAAAAAATCAAGGATGAGAGAGAATCATTGATTGGCTACCTCCTGAACACCCCACACTGGGGATTGAGCCCACAACCTAGGCATGTGCCCTGACAGGGAATCGAACCGTGACTTACTGGTTCATAGTTCAATGATCAATTACTGAGCCACACCAACTGGACAAAAAGTTCTTATTTTCAGCAGAGGAGGTGTGAAAGATTAAGGGAAAAGTACAAGCTCATACGACAGCCAAAACACAGGGGCTAAAAGCAACACGGCTTTCAGTGTTGAAGGGATACGTCATAGATGCTCCACCTCCCGTGGTCACTGACTGCTGCTGCTGGCCACCGTGATTGTCAGTTCTCAGTGACTGACCATCCACTGTTACATCATTAGACATCATCTGACTTAACTATGCAACTCAGGTGCCTTGTAATCATGAGCTTGCAAGTCTGCCTTTCACTCTGCCTGTGGATTAACTGCTGTGCTCTGTTTGTGTTGAGAATTTGTTTGTATTGAGTGCTAGTTAAATTTCTTTTTTTGCTACTTTCATTTGTAACATCATGAATATTGTGCTCATGTTTCTAAGATTTAAGATGACAATACCAACACTAGGATGACCCAGACGCCACTTGCTCATCATTTCATTGACAGACGAAAGGACAAAGGTACCTGATTAAGGAGGTTAAGAAACTAAAACACCGCATACTACACAAGAGCAGAAAATAATTTTGGGCCCTAGCCAATTTGGCTCAGTGGATAGAGCATTGGCCTACAAACTAAAGGGTTCCGGGTTTGATTCCGGTCAAAAGCACATGCCCAGGTTGTGGGCTTGATCCCCAATAGGAGGTGTGCAGGTGGCAGCTGATCAATGATTCCCTCTCACCACTGATGTTTCTATCTCTCCCTCCCTTTCCTTTCCACTCTGAAATCAATAAAAATATATGAAAAAAAGAAAAGAAAGAGGAAAATAATTTTGGGTCAGGCATGGTGGGGAAGGGGATGTGAAAATACACATGGAGACTGACTCTAAAATGTCTGGGATGAGAAGGGCAACTTCTGAATCAATCAAAATATTTATTTTTCTCCAAGACAGCAATGCTTCGTGGAAAGGAATGGCCACTGAATTAGTGTGAGTATACTCCGCAATGGATCACAAATTCTTATACCGTTCCCTTGATTGCATTTCCTGATCCAGAGGTTAAAACCCAGATGTCCTGTGGTAGAACAAAAGAGGAAATGTTGACAACATATGTATTGGTCTCTTCCCATGTAGAGCTGATTCTCACAAAGATTAACCAACCACTATGCTTTATACAGTGTACCAAGTGATGGGTTAAATCACAGCAGCGATAGTAATAATAAAGGGGATCAAGCCATAGCCAGTTTGGTTCAGTGGTAGAGCGTCAGCCTGCATACTGAAGGGTCCTGGGTTCAATTCTGGGCAAGGGCACATATCTCGGTGGCAGGCTCAATTCCCAGTGGGGAGTGTATACCTGAGAATCTTTGTTTTCTGAGCTAGCTGTTATTGTGTTTGCCTTAAAGAAGCAGTTCGGGGCAGGATGAAGAGTAAGGCTCTGGTGTTACATGGACCCAAGTTTGAGTCCTAGTTCCACCCCTATAGACCCTGAACAAGTTTCTCCGTGCTTTGACTGTTACTGATGACTTCTTTCCTTGCTTGAGATCAGCTAAATTCTCATTTTTGTTTTTCAAGTCTTTACATGTAAGCCTTTCGCTTATCTAGAATGTAGGTTGGCAAATGACGGCTACTTTGGTCTATATTTCTACGGAGGTTTTGCTTTCCTCCCAGAGTCGATGCAAAGGAGGGACTCTGGTGCAGCTGTCCCCACTCTGTGTTGGGTCTGGTTCAGCTGCCTCTGAGTCATACTGTGGCATCGGGAGGGCTTCAGAGCTTCTGGCTTTCTAGTGGGTAGATCAGCTTCCAGGTTGGGCCCCAGCTGAAAACAAGTCTCCCTCCGTGGCATAGAAAAATGAACTCTAAGACAACTTCCTACTACAGAGCCCCTGGGCTGCAGCTGTCTTGGGTTTCTCTTTAACCGCTTCATGCCCAGTGCCTAGAAGATGAAACCCACACATGGCATCCTTGGCAGCCTGAGTTGTTTGCTCTGGCCTTCTCTTCCCTCCAATATCAGGATTTGGGTGCCCCACCCTCATGTTTCCTGCCTACGTGTCACCTTCTAGATCTGAATCGAGATGACTCAGAATAGTCCTTTTCTCTCCCCAGCCAGGCTCAGGCTCCACCCAACTGCAGCTTCAATATGTGACAACTTCCCTGGGAAAACAGGATCTTAATTACCTGCCTGGTATCAAAGGAGGAATTCCATGGATATTTAACAGCAGTCAGCTCCTCTGGACTCACAGGTTCTGCCTCCAGGGGGGTTCAACCAACCTCAGGTCGAAAGTCGATTGAATCTGCATATTTGGAGGCTGTGGATCTGAGTGCCAACTAAGGGACTGGAACATTCTCTGATTTTGGTATCGGTTGGGGATCCTGGGACCAACGCCCCTTGGATACTAAGGGATGACGGTAATTATCTTCAAATAAATTCTAACCTTCTGGAAATGCAATTTGTCATACTCACTTTTTCAGTCCTTATCAGATGTGTGTCTTGCAATGAGTATATATACAATCAAAAACCAGTTAGATTGAACTATATTTGGAAAAAAAGTACCAATAATGAGTAAAGGAAGAAGAGTGTCGTTCACAGCAGGGAGTCCTCCCTAGGTATATTTCTGGAGTATTTCTTTTTTTCCAACCGTAACTTTCTCCACTATTTCTCAGATAGCCCTCCTAGTGAGAAAAGGCAGTTAGTTGCTTCTTAGGCTCAGAGCCAAAAGCTTACCTCCGTTCACTCCACCCTTTCTCCTGCGGTTTCAAACAATCCCTTTACATTCTGAGTCAGATTTGTTGATGAGCTGTGAAAACCTCTAAGTTTAAGGGAGCTGCAACCTTAGACCTGACTAATCTAATCCCTAAGCAGTCAGTGCGTTTGTACCACAACCTATGAATATTTTATGGACTTTTGTGTGCTCACTAATGGGCCTGAACTGTACATAATGCTTTGCATAACACCAAAAGAGGACCTTTTCTGACCTCTGTCCCTAAATGATTTATGGATATGAACTAGGCCTTTCAGAGATTTATTATTGATGTTCTTCGGTGATACGTTTCAACAAAAGGGAAAGTCAATCTATGTTCCTACAGACAGTGAACACCTTGGGGGAGTTCGATGTGAAATCTGTGTGTTTGGGGAGGGCTTTTAGTCCCGGATCTTCAGAGATTAGGATGGATTTACTTACATTTCCTAAATAAGAAGGGCAACATGATGCTCTATTCCATGACCTAGGCTTACTTTCTTCCTGGAAATTCTTGTCACTCTAGGTTATCAGTCAAAATAATTAACTTAAGGGCATCTCCTTTCCTGGCTCTTCTACCTCTGAGCTCAGGCCAGTAGCTCAGTTGGTTAGTGTGTCGTCCCAATACATCAAGGTTTCAGGTTTGATCCCTGGTCAGGACACATACAAGAATCAACCATTGAATGCATAAATAAAGTGGAACAACAAATTGATCTCTCTCTCTCTCTATCTCTTCCTCTTGCTCTGAAGATCAATTTAAAAAATAGACAAATTGGAACAACTCAGTCATCTAGTATAGATCGTGTCAGCCGGGTGCTCGTCACTGTGAGCAAAACCAAAGATGAGAAGACATCATCCTGCCACTGAGTCCTCCATCTAATTAGAGAAGACAGGGCCTACATACATTATTTACATCACCTTGTAACCTGATGCAGTGCTAGGAAAGTTTCCAGAGGGGAAACAGTAATGTGTGTAGGGTTAGTGAAGAATGACTTTATGGAGAAAATGGGGTTTGAATGGTTAGATTTTAACTGGCAGAGGGAGAGCATCCTAAGGAAGGTAGCAACTTGAATGAAAGTAGCCAAAGCAAAAGTGTGGGATATGGGAGACTGCAGGAAATAGGGAGAGAGCAGAAAAGGGTGCTGGGGAAGAAGGGAATGCCACCTCCCATAATAAAGTAACCCGCAGGGCTGTTGGGTTAACATGAAGAGAGGACTCTCCTGCAGCAGGGCCCAGTAACCTCAAATCTATACTTCTGAGTTGACTCTTGTGGTCTTTCCCCAGCCTCCAATGCCTTCACCACATTGGCCTCAGAGGTAGACTTCTTCCCTTTTAGAGCTTCCCCTTCTTCGGCTTCCCCTAGCACAGGTCAAATAAACATAAAGAGAACACAAAGGAAGCAGATACATATAAATAATCGAGTTTACGAGGTTCACCTTGCTCTCTGGGGCTCCTAATTGCTCTCTCATTCCAAATCAGATCCCAGGGAAAGAGGGCCTTACCTGGATCCACCCTACCTAGCATATTTCAGGGGACATCTTTAACCTCCAACACCCAAGAAGACTCTTCTAAACATCTAAATTTCTTTAAAAAGTCAAAGCTAATTCCATGCAGCCTCCTAAGCTCACAAGGTTGTGGCTTTGTCCTTTCAGGAGAAACCTAACTCTATGAACACAGAGTGAGTCCCATAGACAGGATGGATGGACACTTTCTGCCCAGAGGTATCTTTTGGGGAAGGGTCATGCAGAGGCTTTGAAAGCAAAGATTTGGGAAGGCTTAGAATAGGATGATGGCAATGGGGGTGGAACAAACAGGTACAAGAGATATGGCTTTTAACTTCAAGGAACCCCATACAAGCTTTTTGCAACTTATGCTCCTGCAGCTACTCTTTGATGTGGACCAGTGTTCCTTTCCTTTGTCTCCTTTCTTTTGATTCTACTTTTTATTTCTTAGCTGCCCACTCCATCTATTAGCTCCTCTTTCTCTTCAAACTCTGGAATGGGGTGGAGTATCCCTAGCTTTGCCTTCTATGTGATCCCCCAATAAAGGGGATTCCCATACTGTTATGACAAACAAAGAGGCAGCAAAACAACTTGAAAAAGTTACAAAACTCCCGGAAATCTAACCCAACTTCTTAGTCTGTACAGACCGTCTTAACTTTTTTTTAATCTTTGTATCCCAAACACTTAACACCGTAGCACGAAGCCCATGGCAGGGACGTTTGTTGACTAAGATAATAAATGAATTAAAACAAGGAGAACAGAACGATATCATAAGAAGCAAGGGAATCAAAAGCTTCAAGAAGGGGATGGTCAATAACACCATATATTACAGAGAAATCAAGTGAAATGGGCCTGAAGGCACCCCACTGGATTTGCAATTAGAAGGTCAGTGATACACTTTGCTACTACAGTTTTATTGGAGGAGTGAGGGCAGGTGAACGCATGATTGAACTAATGATTGGCTGAGTAATAGCAGATGAAGAAAGGAAGACAGCGAGTGTGGATTATTATTTGGGGGAGCATGGCTATGGAGGAGGTAGCTGAAAGTAGACTAGGCATTGAGGGAAAGTTGTGCTTGTGTTTTTCAAGTTTTACTTCTGTTCTTGTTTTACCAGGGGAAATTCTCAGCTGAGGGAAAGGGGCTAATGGAGAAGGAAAGGTTGAGAAATTGGTGCTGAATACAGTCATAGATATAAGTGTGGGCACAGGGAGTTTAGGGAATTTCCCTAAGAGCCCTGATCTTTGCAGTGCTGTAGGGGCAGCGTGATTTGAGAGTGGCCATGTTGGACTGGGGCTTGAAAAGAGTGGTAAAGACCCACGGCGGGGAGGGGGAGAGCTGAGCGGGAAAGAGGATTTCAAGTGCTACCAAGGGCCACACTGGATCACAGACTACAGATACGTGAGGGCACCAATGTGCCCGGATGTGTGACTTCCTCCAGCTGGGTTCCTGGCCAACATGGGAGCATGAGAGGAGGGAAATGACCTAAGTTTAGGAATTTACAGGGCATGAATGATGTTGACAACACAGTCCAAAGAGAGGTTTGGGTTACAGTTGTAAGGAAATAAATCCATCAGTGAACTTGAGAGTGAGGAATGAGGTAAGTTGAGGAACTGGAGGCTTGGTACCAGGGCAAAGGAGAATGAGTCAGGTTGATGAGGTTGAGGCTGTGGAGGAGAATTACCAAATTTCATAGGCAGCCCAGTCTGAGATCATGGCAGGGTGCAGGTGAGGCCTGCCAGTCGGTGGTTGATGCAGAGTATCGGTAAAGCGTGCAGAGTACCAGATACTATGTGAAGAGGCAGGTTCAGGTAGTGGTAGTGGTTGACAGTCCAGGCAAGGCACACAGGGCGACCCAGGATTTGCATTCAGGAACCTCTTACTCAGGCCAGTGTGCAAAGTAACTTGCCTCATTGGTTCTCAGTTGCCCATTTGTCAGAGGTCATAACAGTAGTGCCAACCTCATGGGATTGTTGTGAAAGTGAAATGAGATCATATATGGGGGGGCACAATGCCTGGCACATCACAGGCACTTGATAAATAACAGCTAAAGGCCATTGCTATTACCAAGGCCTAGGCTCCCACCAGGAATTCACAAGGTAGGACAGGTAATACTAACACACAAATGCACATGAGGACACATAGATATGGCCTTCTTTGTGGAAACAGCATCAATTTTTTTGGATCAAACACACTAGTATTTGCAACCCAACCCTGTGTTTTACTTGAGGCAAGTCATTTAATCTGTCCGAGGTTAATCATGATGCTGTGTCGTTAATATCTTCATTCCCCCAAATGCATGAAGTGCCCGCCTACTAAGTCCCAGGCATTGTACCAGATGTTGGAGGTAAAGAGATTTGATAAAGACACTCCCCTTGTGCTCAGAGTATAGCTGGGGAGACAGAGACGATTATAACTGGGAAAACCAAGAGCTTTGCCAAAGCTAAGTCTGAGGCAAGCAGGTAAATGCTGATTTATGCTGGTGAAATCTTCGGCCTTGATGAAGTGATTAGCTCATTCCTTTCTTCATAGAAAAGCACAAGGTAGAATCTAGTGCACAGTTCCCACTTTTGAAAAATAATGGCATGTTAGAAACTATTTTGGAAAGTAGAATGGTGAAAAGTAGATCTTTTTAAATTCCTATGGGTTGAGTAATCGGCAGGTAGAAACTTCCCATTTCAAAAGATTGTGGAGTGGGATCAGATTACAGTAGCCCCACAGTGACACTTCAGTAAGTTGCTCAGCTCCTCAGTTTCCCCATATGCAATATCTAATCTAATAAAAGAATAATATGCAAATTAACCATCTCCCAGGGATGCCTAAGCCACGCCCACTAGCCAATCAGAGCTGCTGTATGCAAATTAACCCAGCCAAGATGGAGGCCGGCAGCCACAGAGCTAGAGTAAACAGCAGGCTTCCGTTGGAATTGCCTGCCTAGGCTGGCTGAGCCTCTGCTCACAGTAACAATGTTTCAATTATAGAAGCCATGGAGCTGAAACAAATAGGAGGCTTCCTTACCTGCCTAGGCCTCAGCTCAAAGCCATAGTGTTTCAATTATAGAAGATAAATAAACCCCAGAAACCTGATACCAGCCAGCCTTGCTGGGACTTTGGGTCAATGGGCGCTGTGGGCAGCCTGAAAGCCTGTAAACAGCCCTCAGCCCCTCACCCAGGCTGGCCAGGCACCCCAGTAGGGACCCAAAACCTGAAGGGACTGTCGACAGCCTGAAAAGGGCCCTCAGCTCTGTACCCAGGCTTGCCACACCCCAATGGGGTGAGGGTCCCCACTAGAGGGCTTGGCCAGCCTGCAAAGAGTCATCAGCCCCTCACCCAGGCTGGCCAGGCACTCCAGCAGGTGGACATCTCCTGAGGGGTCCCAGACTGCAAGAGGGCACAGGCCGGGCTGAGGGACCCTCCCCCCCCCCCCCCCTGAGTGCACAAATTTTTGTGCACCGGGCTCCTAGTAGGGATAATAATAGTAACCAGTTCATAGAGCTAGTGTGAGGATTGAGTAAATTCATGTAAAATGCTGCCAAACAGTGAGTGCAAGCTATCACGATATGTTAGCTACCATGATTCTGTCAATAATGATCTTATGGGGAAAAAAGGGGCAAAAATATCTTCCTTAGCCTGGGCAAGAACTATCAGAAACTGACAAAGTGTGGACCAAAGCAACAAAAAATAAACTAGAAATCAGTTTTAGAAAATGTAGATTTGCCAAATGTCAGGACAAAAAACAAACAAAAGACTTCTGATCAACACAGCTAAAATCAACATTCAATAGACTTCAGTGTCTTGAATCTATTGAACTAGTATCTACATCATAAATATGAGTTGCTATCTTAAGTACCTGCTTTTTATAAAAAAAAAACAACAAAAAACAAAGATCCAAGGGAGTGGCTTATTTACTAGTTCTTTTTCTCTTCTCTCTCTAATAGTCGAAAAGAGAAACCAACTGTGACTGGGCAGCGTTCCAGTTACCTGGTGTGAAAGGCCCAAGCTCCTGGGCTGCAGGTTGTAACTGGCATCGCAGTCCTTTCTCTCTCAGGATTCTCTCAGAATCTTGTCTCCTCACCTTTATTGCCGAAGTCAAAAGGGAGAAATTAGTGTGAATAGAAGTCAAAGGCGAGAATAGCCCACAGGGGTTTTCTCTAGAGTCCCTTGGGGAGCTACTATCATTTTCTTCCAATCAGATGTTTCCAGGAGCGTTCAGGTGGTTTTGGAACTTTAGAGAAAGTCCTCACCTCTTCCCTATGATATGCCCCCTCCTTCAACTCCTTAGGGGCTTTCTCTTCTCTGAAATTTGAACTTCAATTTAAATACAAAATTCCCACAGAAGCTGTGTAGCTTCTCTTTTTCTGCCAGCCCTGCTTCTGTTTAAAAGCTAGATTCAAGCTATCATCAGAACAAGTCTTCAAGAAGAGGCAGAAAGTCCAGAATGGATGCCCAGGAACCATGAGAAGAGTTTTCCCCCCAACGCTTATAAATAAGAGCAAAAGGGCAGTAGAGATCATCAAGCAAACAATTTCAATATCAAGACATTTCTTTTTTGAAAAATGAATGATGGTGATAGTAGATATCAATTGTTGTGTGCATTAAGTTTTTAAAGATTCCCCTTGATAAAGTTAAAAAGCAATTCTTAGCTGGTTCTCATTTTATGTGTTTGGGCTGTGAAAACTGAAAGAGAGAGAGAGAGAGAGAGAGAGAGAGAGAGAGAGAGAGAGAGAGAGAGAGAGAGAGAAAGGAAGGAAGGAAGGAAGGAAGGAAGGAAGGAAGAAAGGAAGGAAGGGAGGAAGGAAGGGAGGGAGGGAGAGAAAGAAAGAAACTCTGTAGTCTTTAGGCACTGGCCCGATAGATCCATATGCCAAGGTTGTGGGTTCAATCCTGGATCCGGCACATACAAGAATCAAACAATGAATGCATAAATAAGTGGAACAAGTCAATGTGTTCCCTCTCTCTCTCTCTCTCTCTCTCTCTCTCTCTCTCTCTCTCAAGTCAAATACATACAAAATCTGTACCCTTTAAACACTAATTCTTCATTCCTCTATCCCCAGGCCCTGGCAACCACCATTCTACTTTCTGTCTCTATGAATTTCACTACTCCAGGTACCTTATATAAAGTGGAATAATACCTTATATAAAGTGGAATAATAGAGTGTTTGACTTATTTCATTTAGCATTATGCTTTCAAGGTTTATCCATATTGTGGTATATGTCAGAATTACATTCCTCTTGTCCTACCTGGTTTGGGTCAGTGGATAGAGCGTCGGCCTGTGGACTCAGGGGTCCCAGGTTCAATTCCAGTCAAGGGCATGTACCTCCGTTGCGGGCACATCCCCAGTAGGGGGTTTGCAGGAGGCAGCTGATCGATGTTTCTCTCTCATCGATGTTTCTAACTCTCTATCCCTCTCCCTTCCTCTCTGTAAAAAATCAATAAAATATATTTAAAAAAAAAAGAATTACATTCCTCTTAAAGGTGTTTTTAACCTTTTTGACAACTCTGCTTGTATTGAAGCTCTTTCAATAGTAGGGTGATTGGTTAAAGGGCAAATCTTACCAGCTTTCTGTATTTATTCATCTGTAAAATAGTTCTAAGTTCTGTACTGTCATGTAAACATATCCAACCAGGTGTCATAAACCCATCGGATCTAGACAGGTAAGTGGTAAAGCAGACTTTATGGGGCTATGGTGAACTGGAGAGACCTGCCTCTTATAAAGGTGGCCACTGCTTCTCAATTCCAGTCCATATTTCCAATATGTAATACTAGAGGCCCAGTGCACAAATTCGTGCACCAGTGGGATCCCTCAGCCTGGCCTGTGCCCTCTTGCAAATCCAAAACCTGCAGTCTGACATCCCCCAAGGGATATAGTGCTCCAAGTGGCAGTCAGCTGGGAAGGAGCCCAAGCTGTGCTGCTCCTGCTCATCCCAGCCTTGTTACACCTGCATCCACTCAGTAGCACTGCCCAGGAGGTGGGAGAAGCTCCTGCTGCCACAGCTTCCGGCACCCTTTGGTCAGCTGAGCTGCGTGTGTCCCTGGTGTGGCAGCACACTGACCACCAGGGGGTAACTCCTGCATTGAATGCCTATTCCCTGGTGGTCAGTGTGTGTCATAGAAATTGGTGACACATTTGGTCACATAGGCTTTTATATATACAGATAGGCCCAGTATTGTATTTGAAAATCTCCTGACTTTTCAGGCATTGGTCAAATACTGTTGGGCCAAACAGAACACATTTGCAGTCCAGACCTTGCCACAGACCACCAGTTAATAGTCTCTGTTAGGGCTTTTTTTTAAAAAAAAAAATTCAACTGAGTAAATGTGAAAATCTAAGTGACTCATGAATTGGACAGAATCCCATTTAGCAACCAAAAGGGAGCTCTGAATTGTACAAAATGGAAGGATTTTATAGGAAAAAGGGTGGGACAAGGGAGCTATTAGAAAAGAAAAGATATTGGGGGAGAGTAGGGACTTCTTTGGGGAACAGAAGAGGAAGAGTTTTTATTATGTAGATTGCCTCTTCTTTCTATGGGAGAATGAAGAGGCCTATTGGACAGATTACTGTTGCTTGACCCCAAAATTCCATACTGGATGATTAAGAGACTGTGGTTTTTAAAAAATAGCTTAATAAAGAAATATGTTAGCCCTATCTGGGTGGCTCAGTTGGAGCATTGTCCCCTACATCAAAGGTTTCGGGTTCAATTCCTGGTCAGGGCACATACCTAGGTTTTGGATTCCATCCCCATTTGGGGCATGTGTGAGAGGCAGCTGATCAATGTTTCTCTCTCCCACTCTCTCTCTCCTCTTCCTTCCTTCTCTAAAAAAATCAATAAACATACCCTCAGGTGAGGATTAAAAAAAAAAAAAAAGAACTAATTTTAGCCCTGGCTGAGTAGCTCAGTTACTCAGAGCATCAGGGTTATGCCAGGGTTGTGGGTTTTAGGTTTGATCCTGGGTCAGGGCACATACAAGAATCAACCAATGAATTCATAAATAAGTAGAACAACAAGTTGATGTTTCTCTCTCTCAAAAAAAAATCAATTAAAAAGAACAAACTTTAGTGTGGCTTTCTACTGCAGGCTAGACTATACATGTAAGATACAGTTTTAAGAAGTACACAATAGGAGGGACATAAATAGTTGAAACATAAATGCTATAACAGAGAAAAAATAATGGCTAACATTTATTGAGCACTTTTTTTGTGTGCCAGTTAGGTTTTAAGAGCTATACAT
Source organism: Murina feae (assembly GCA_004026665.1). NCBI lineage: Eukaryota > Metazoa > Chordata > Mammalia > Chiroptera > Vespertilionidae > Murina > Murina feae. The sequence continues at coordinate 33,137 of PVJC01002427.1, read as the reverse complement.
GTATTAACTCATTTAAAATGCACAACAATTCTACTATCTTCATTTAACATATGAAACAACAAGCACAGATCAGTCAAATCACTTGTGTGAAGTGACCCAGTTGGAAACTAGTTTTGAACTCAGATTGGTTCCAGAGACCAAGGTCTAGCTGGAAGGGAGGCAGGGGGTGGAGTAGTATATACTTAACTATATACTACTAGGGGCCTGGTGCACAAAAATTTGTGCACTGGGGGGGGGGGTGTGAGGGGGAGGGTCCCTCAGCCTAGCCTATGCCCTCTCGCAGTCTGGGACCCCTCAGGGGATGTCCACCTGCTGGCATGCCTGGCCAACCTGGGTGAGGGGCTGATGGCTGTTTGCAGGCTGGCCAACCCTCCCAGTGGGGACTGTTACCCCATGGAGGTGTGGTCAGCCTGGGTGAGGGGTTGAGGGCCATTTTCAGGCTGCCCACAACTCCCATTGACACAACATCCCAGTGAGGCTGGCTGGAATCAGGTTTCTGGAGTTTATCTTCTATAATTGAAACTTTGCTGCCTTGAGCGGAGCCCTAGTCAGGCAACAAAGCCCCCTGTTTGCTTCAGCTCCGTGGCTTCTATAATTGAAACATTGTTGCCTTGAGCAGAGACCCGGTTGGCCTAGGCAGGCAGTTTCAACTCCATCACTGGTGCAACTGAAGCCTCCTGTTTGCCCTAGTTCCATGGCGGCCGGCCGTCATCTTAGCTGGGTTAATTTGCATACAGCTACTCTGGTTGGTTGGTGGGCATGGCTTAGGTGTCTCAGAGTGATGGTTAATTTGCATATTACTCTTTTATTAGATTAGATACAGACATCCAGAGGAGGTAACTTTTGACTTGTCTTGAAGGATGGTTTCAGTAAACAAGGCCTGGAGGGCAATGTAGGCAGAGGAAATAATTTGAGCCAGGAATCAAACACTAAATTGGCAGGTAATGAATCTGAAGAGGTTGCAGGGTCTCCAATGTCAACTACTTAACTATTTGTTCTCACATGAGGTATCAGCTGATCGACAGTTTATGAGAACAAGAATGGTGTAGAAGCAGAGGGGCATTTGCAATTTGCAAGGTCTCTTGCGAGCCAAGCGCTCAGTGTTCTCCCAGCCACTCATGACTACCTTCAGGGACTACAAATCCCGTCAGGCAGCGGGGGCGCGCCCAGAGCCCAGCGGCCGGCCCCGCCCCCACCAGACCCCGCCTCTGCCCAGGCCCCGCCCCTATTCAGGCCCCGCCCCTATCCAGGCCCCGCCCCTCCTGCCGCAGCCCCCTACCGCCGGGTCAGCCCCGAAGAATTGCCCGGTGGCCAAGGCAGACGGAAGCCGAGCGAGAGTCTCGGCGGTGGCGGCAGGATGGGAGACTCCAAAGTGAAAGTGGCCGTCCGGATCCGGCCCATGAACCGAAGAGGTGAGAACCGAGCCCGCGCGGGGCCGCTTCAGCAGAGGCGGCAGGTGCCTGGTGCGCCCCTTCGCGGCGGCCGCCCTGTGGGGTCCGGCTGCCCCGCCCCTGGAGTCGGCATCCGGGCTGGAGGGCGGCCCGCGCTCCCCTAAACCTTGCCCTCCACGCGCGCCCCGCCTGTGCGGGACGCCCCTCCCCTCGTCTGCACCGCGTCCCGGGGCGCCGCGGGCCCCACGTCCCGGTCCGCTGCCCCTTCCGCCGGCGCGTCCGCCCCGCCCCGCGCCCTTTCGCCCTCTCGCCCTCTCGCTTCCCCTCTGCCCTTCCAGGAGGGCGCCCGAGCCCCTCGCCCCGGGCTCTCTTCCTCCTTTCCCCACCCATTCCCCTGGGCCCTTGCCTCGCGGGTCCCCGCTGTCGCCTTGCCAGCTGTCAGTGCGGCCCCCGCCCCTGCGGTCTCACCCCTCCGGCCAGGCCGGACAGCCAGGCACCCCGAAGCCCCGCGTCACCGGCCCAGTCGCCCTAACCTGCACTTTGGTGGCTGGCGGCAGGGAAAATGGCAGGGAGTGTGGGCTCCTCCTGAGGAAGCACTCCACTGCAAACACTGCTCGTCCTGCTTGTTCACGGGATATTCCTTTACCCTGGACGGTCATCTAGGGTTGGAAGTGCGTTGAAGTTGGGTAAAAGGGATGCCTCCCTACTCCCACACTTTCTGACTGTTGAGAAAGTTTTGTTTTTGCTTGAAGTCGTATTGCTCATCTCTCAACAATAGTTTAAAGTGCCAAGATTCTTGTGAAATTGTATCTTTCAGACATTCCCTCCAGTGTTCAGGGAGGGTAGAGAAAGCAGATAAACCAAGTACATTTTAAATCCTCTTTAGACAGGCAGATGGCGTGGAGAGAACCCCAACTCCAAGTCCGAGGGGAAGGTGGGCTGGGTCTTGGCTTTAATACTTAACTAGCAGGGTGACTGGGCGAGTTACTTTAAATGAGCTAATATATTTCAAAAACACTTTCTGTATAAGGTTATATTATTGGGGGTTAGGGGGTGTCACTTATAATCCTAGGAGATGACTTTTCAAGACTCTTAAACTAACCAGAATCGTTCATATGTTTCAGAGTCGTGTTTTAAGTCAGCGACTGTCAACCAGTGTGTGCTACGAGCATTTTTAAAAACATGCAATACCTGACTGTTTAGTCAGGGGCACTGACCTATTTTCCCTTAGATTTTCAAATAAAGAAATGACAATAGCTAACACAATAGCCGGCTGGTGTGAATGAATCAAAATTTAGATTTTGAGGGACGTAGATTTTTTTTTGTCATATAAGCAAAAAATATGTAATGTATTTTTTGGTGTGCCACAAAATTCTAGAAGTCTTTGTGTGCTGAGAAAGGTTGAAAATCGAAGTTCTAAATCGTTCTTGCCACTTCTTTGCTCATAAATGTTGTTTAAGTCTATGTAAGAATCATGAGTTGTTTTCCACTTTTTCTTTGCTGTCTTTTGTGTATATTGAGATATTACATATAGCTCAGTGAGTTAATATATACTTTGTTTGGTTTGTCCTCTTGGGAGTTGGTTTATCCCTTCTCTTGGAGTTGCACCTTCTATTGGAGCTGGTGATTCCTTCTGTTCCTGCTTGGTCAGCTTAAGATTGTCATGTGACAAAGAAGAAATTTTCCCTAATAACTTGAACTAGTTTAGTCTTGACTTCACTAGTTCCATGCTCTGAGAAAATGAAAGAACTTAAGAGGAACTCTGAAAGTTTTCAAAAGCTTCTGTTTCTTGTTCAGGGATCTTTATTTAAATTCACCTTAAATTTATAACCATCAGAATGATTAGGAAAAACTTTAAAACAAACAAACAAAAAACACCATGCCATATAAAACACAACTGATCTGGGATTTGATTCTGAAAGGATGACTTTAGCACATTCTTAAAATTTCTTTTTCGTGAAAAACTTGGAAATGTCAGTGCTAAAAAGAGGCAGTTAACCAACCACCACAGAAGACCTGTTTCAGGTAAAAATCCCCCTGCCGCACTCCCCCTCCCCCGTTTTAGTTTTTGAGGGAATTACTATCTTTTTTACTTTTTTACTAATTGTCATTAGTAAGATTGTAATAATTACCAGAATCTGAGTTTTGATGGAATAATCATTTTAGCTATGGAATGGATGTTAGCTTTTCCTTTGGCTGAATGCATTTTTAAATAAAGGTTTATATATGGGTCAATTATCATGTAAATAGAAGTGCATTATTTGTGATAAACTGCCTCATTCATTCAGTGCCTTCACTTATGTGGTCTTATATTTCCTGAAAGCACCTGGACTTCTTTTTTCAGTGATTACCACAGATAATTAAAATTGATTCTGTTTCTATTTTCACTAAGTAGTTGTTCACATAAATCTAGAGGTTTTTATGGAATGCAATGTAGTGAAATTTTAAAGTCAGTGATATTTAAACTTCCACCTAGAGTTTATTTGAAAAAGGCTAAAACAAAACCATATTCTTTTCCAGTAACTTTAAAATGAATCATATGCTTTGACCAATTATTACTTTTGGGAAAGTTAATGTATTAATAGTATATAATTATGACAAATAGTAAACTTTTAGTCATAATTGTTTCCCTCTTAATATATTAGTGTGGGATCAACCTCAAAAATGACTCTTCACAAATAAGAATCAGATGAGAATGGATTGGTTAATGGGATGCTGTAGTTTTACTGTACAGATTTTGATATTTGAATCACATTAGCTACTGTTTGAGGAAAATCTGGATTTTGCAAGAAGCTCTAGCGTACTATTAAGCTCTTCATGTGATTCAGTGTCTGTGCTTAGATGTTAAGGTGGTTAGTTGGTTTATAACTTCACATTTATCAGGTGGAATAAGTGTTTCAGTTATTTTTGCTAAATAGCAAGAGTTGTAATGGTTAATGATCATGCTTTTTAAAAAACTCTTTATTGTTGAAAGTATTACATATGTCCCCTTTTTTTTCTACCATTGACCCCTTATAGCCTGCCCCCATCCCTTAATGAATATTCTTTTGTCCGGAATATCTTTCTTTTTTCTTTTTTTTTGAACATATTTTATTGATTTTTTACAGAGAGCAAGGGAGAGGGACAGAAAGTTAGAAACATTGATGAGAGAGAAACATCGATCAGCTGCCTCCTGCACACCTCCTGCTGGGGATGTGCCCACAACTAAGGTACATGCCCTTGATCAGAATCAAACCCGGACCCTTTAGTTAGGCTGTAGGCCAACACTCTATTCACTGAGCCAAACCAGTTAGGGCTGGAATATCTTTCTTGTTACACATTTAACGTTATATTAACAAAACAAACAAAACATTAAAAGGAAAGTCCCTGACATCCTTCCATCTTGACCACTCACACTCGTTTTTTCTTATACCCATTCCACTTTGTGTTCACATGCATATGTAATTTTGCAGTTCTAATTTTACTTTTGTTCATTTGAAATATGAACTTAAGCCAAAGAAAAAAAAGGGTAGACTTGTTTTGTCATGAGCTCTTGAAGTTAGTTCTATTTGCAAATATTGTTTGTTTTTTATGTTATCTTTTAGACTCGTACAACTCACCAGGTAACTCTGGTTGTGTTCCATATACTGTAAAGAACACCCATTCATACATTATTAATCAATCCAATTATTAAATGAACTGGAAGTTTTACAAGCATAATTGATGGTACTAGCGAGATCAGTGACACACTCCTGTTCAGGAATTCGATCTTTTATAACTTTAGGTGGTTTAAAAGATATTTATCTGATACTTATTGAGTGCCTGCTAGGTGTGTAGTGTATATTATATATTATGGGATCTTATTACCTTTCCTCAAGGACTGCCCATATTTAAATATGTGTAAGATGAACTACCAAATTTAATAAATCTATATAAAAAGTCTTTGTAAAATACCTTTGCTGGCTACCTAGCCTAAGGTGGTGAAATCAGAAATTACACTAGAAATTTAGGGAGAAAAATAGTGAAATAAATTATATTGCAGGTGTTAGTAAGCATGGACAATATATATTTATTTCATCAGGCATTTCTCAAGGGTTTACTTCGCATTTTACAGTACTTGATGCAGTGAAAAACCAAGAAGAATGTGATATCTAGTAGAGGTCAGTGCATAGGTAAATTACTGTCTAGTATACATGGAAAGACTATTATATAGCTACTAGAGGCCAGGTGCATGAAATTCGTGCATGGCAGGGGGTCCCTCAGCCTGGCTTGCACCCTGTCCATTCTGGGACATCCCTCTCACAATCCGGGACCGCTGGTTCCTAACCACTCACTTGCCTGCCTGCCTGATCACCCCTAACTGCCCTCCCCTGCCAGCCTGATCGCCCCTAACTGCCTCTGCCTTGGCCCTTGCCACTGTGGCTTTGTCTAGAAGGAGGACTAGATGATCAGAAGATGTCTGGTCGAACCGGTCTAATTAGCATATTACCCTTTTATTAGTATATATATTAAAAATGATAAAAATCAAAACCATTTACAAGGAAGACTGTTTTCTATGTTAGAAGTAAAAACAGAATGTAATATGGTATGTGTAACTGTATTGAATCTATTATGGTAATGTACTATTGAATCTACTCTTATGGTCATTATTATGTAAAATATAAATAGGAATGGGCAAGGGCTAGAAAGAAACATGAAAATAATGATATTGCTTATTCTCTTTGGGAGAATTTTATTTCCTAAAAACTTGCTCTTAGTGTTGTCTAGTATTGAAGTGTGCTTTATTGTTCATGCTTATGTGGAAATGACTGTCTTGTGAAAAGATAAGATTAAAAGGTAAACACCTGTAGCAGATTGCTAGGTAACGAAGTGCCAGGTGAGTGATAGGGAAATACAGGAATTTAGAGAAGTGAAAGATCCCATGAAGCTGGATGGTTAGAGAAGGCTTCTCTGGGGAGGGAGAATTTAGGCTAGACTTGGAGGAGGGAGCCTATAATTGGAATGGGTGTAAGATAGGAGAGAGGGGAAAGCATTGGTTTTTGAGGAGGAAATATGGCCTGAGAGCAAAGGCACAGAAACAGGAATGAGCTAGGCAAGTTTAGGCAGCAGAGATAAGCTTAGCCTGCCAGAAAGGAGGGTTGTGTGAGGCTGGCTAGAGAAGGATGAGATTAGAAAGGCAGGGTGAAATTACAGGGAGCCCTGACACTAGGTAGGCCCAGAAGTCTGGGTTTAGGGTGGCTAGTTCACGTGCTCTAATTTAGCTTTTTTAGAACTTCATGTGGGTCTCAGATACAAGCATGAAGGAGAAAGATTGCCAGATCTCAGGGCAAGATTGCAAGCTTGGGTAGATGACTGATTCAGGATATAGCTGGGCAACATTTAAGAGCGAGCACATGATGAAAATGAAGCATGTGAATGGTAAAAGTAAGGAGGCCGGTCAAAACCAAGCAAGCAGTCATGAATCAGAGAAAAAACTGAAGTTGCTCTCATATCTTGGCTATTGTAAGTAATGCTGCAGTGAACATAGGGGTGTGCATTTCTTTTTGAATTAGTGTTTTGGATTTCCTTGGGTAAATAACCCAGAAGAGAAATTGCTGGGTCATAAGTTAGCTCTATTTTTAATTTTTAAAATATATATATTTTTATTAATTTCAGAGAGGAAGGTAGAGGGAGAGAGAGAGAATCATTGATCAGCTGCCTCTTGCACGGCCCCGACTGGGATCGAGCCCGCAACCTGGGCATGTGCCCTTGACCAGAAACGAACCCAGGACCCTTCAGTCTGCAGGCCGACGCTTTATCCACTGAGCCAAACCAGCTAGGGCTATTTTTAATTTTTTGAGAAACTCCATACTGTTTTCCATAGTGGCTGCACCATTTTACAATCCCACCAACAGTGCACAAGGGTTCCCTTTTCAAACAAGTCAGAGAAAGATAAATACCGCATGATTTCACTTAAAAAATAAACCAACAAACTCGACAGAAGCAAACATAGATACAGAGAACAAAATGATGGTTGCCAGATGGGAGGGAGTTTAGGGGAATGGGTGAAAAAGGTGAAAGGATTAAGAAGTACAAATTGGTAGACATATGCATCCCTATGTTCATAGCAGCACAATTTACCATAGCTAAGATTTGGAAACAGCCTAAGTGCCCATCAGCAGATGAATGGATTAGAAAACTGTGGTACATCTACACAATGGAATACTATGCTGCTGTAAAAAAGAAGGAATTCTTACCATTTGCATCAGCATGGATGGAACTGGAGAGCATTATGCTAAGTGAAATAAGCCAGTCAATGAAAGAAAAATAACACATGTCCTCACTCACCTATGGCTAATAATAACCATTATAAACTGGTGAACAAAAATAGATACAGAGGCAGAGCAGCATCAAACAGACTGTCAAATTACAGCAACAAGGGCAGGGAGGGTTGGGGGTGCGTAATAGATCAACCAAATGACTTTTATGCATGCATTTAAGCATAACCAATGGACACAAAACACAGGGGGGTAGGGGAGGCTGGGAAGGGCAGGGGGAAAAAAAAGAGATATAGGTATTAATCTTTGTAATACATTTTGCAATAAAAAAAAGAAAAAAAAGAAGTACAAATTGGCACTTATAAAAATAGTTATAGGGAATACAAAGTATAGCATAGGAAATCTAATCTAATAAAAGAGTAATATGCAAATTAAGCCTCACTCCATTACACCTAAGCCATGCCCACCAGCCAAGCCACGCCCACCAGCCAATCAGAGTGATGATATGGAAATTAATCCAGCCAAGATGGTGGCCGGCAGCCACGGAGCTAGAGCAAACAGGAGGCCAATGATGGAGGAAATTGGCTGCCTAGGCCGGTTGTGGCCTCTGCTCAAGGCAACAAAGTTTCAATTATAGAAGATAAATGAACCCCAGAAACCTGATTCCAGCCAGCCTCTCTGGGACCTTTGGTCAATGGGAGCTATGGCCAGCCTGCAAACAGCCCTCAGCCCCTCACCCAGGCTGGCCAGGCAACCCAGTAGGGACCCGAACCCTGAAGGGGCTGTGGCCAGCCTGAAAATGGCCCTCAGCCCCTCACCCAGGCTGGCCAGGTACCCCAGTAGGGACCCAGACCCTGAAGGGACTATGGGAAGCCTGAAAATGGCCACACCCCCATGGGATGAGGGTTCCCACTGGGGGGCTTGGCCAGCCTGCATACAACCATCAGCCCCTCACCCAGGCTGGCCAGGCACGCCAGCAGGTGGACATCCCCCGAGGGGTCCCAGACTGGGAGAGGGCACAGGCTGGGCTGAGGGACCCCTCCGAGTGCACAAATTTTTGTGCACCAGACCCCTAGTATAGTCAATAATATTATAACTATGTATGGTATTAGGTTGGGTACTAGACTTATTGGGGTGAACACTTTGTAAATTATATAGATGTCTAATCACTATGTTATATACTTGAAACTAAATATTTGTATGTCAACTGTAATTAGAAAAAAAATTTAAAAAGATAAGGTAAGACTGAGGAAATAAGAGGAAGCTTAGAAGGCCCAGGCAGTCAGTTAAGAAATAGCTAATTCTTAGGAAATGAAGGGTCAGGGTAGGAGGGGGGCAGCTGTTTGGAACAGGAAGATGTTTTGACCCTGTGGCCAATGGTGGTTCTTTGGCTTTTTCAAAGAGAACTGATGTTGGAATTAAAAATGACTGGATGGAAATTTCTGAAATGTTTTGTTAAACAGAAGATGCTTGTTTTCATAGCAGCTGCTTGATATGCTAATGGAAATGAGACACACACATCTATTACACCATTCTTTTGTTTCTACTGTCAACTCAGTGACTGAAATAGGAATTTATACACATAGGGTGAGAGGCTTTTGGAGAAGAAAATAAAATTTTTATAAAATAATATAAAAATGTGTTTGACTTGGTATTTACTTTTATCCCCTCACCTCTATAAAACAATGGCTAATGTATAACTTTTCTAATTCTTAAGTTCTGAAGATGGAAGAACCACTGAAAAAACTATTAGTTAAGCAGGTGAATTGAGATGTTTATTGAGCAGAAATGAATTTAATATTGATCTTTATGCTTGCTGATCAAGTCTCCTTTGTAGGTAGAGCACAGGAGGTTTATCTCGGTGCAGTGGCTGATGCAATGCTGTGAGCTTACTCCAGCAGTTCAGATCTTTCTGGCAAACCAGGAAGATGGCAACGCCTGCCTGAGCCCCTCCCACAGCCACGTACACAGTACCCCAACCTTTACGCTCATTGGCTCCCTAAGAATATGTTCCATGATTGGCCACCTCTGCTGTAAATACTGCTGTACTCCCGCAATAAAATTAGACCTGTGTCACAGAACCTGGTCTTCGGAGTCGTGCATGCAAGCGTCCTAGCGCTAGGGGCTCCGTTGTCCTCACCCCTGGGAGACCCCCTGCTTCACTCCTTGTGTTTAGCCGAGTATGTTCTTTAAAAAACTTGGCAAAGGCCATCAGTGTACTCTGTGGGGAAGTTTGTGAAGGTAACTGGTCTATGAGATACAAATCCATGAATTAATTGGTACTGGGCTTTAACTCTCAGAAGCTGTAGATATCACTAAAAGATGGTATTGAGCCTGGCCAAGGTGGTTCAGTGGTCGAGTCTCAACCTATTTAACATAATCTCAGAGAGGTTAACTCCCTGGAATTACTAAATCATTATTTTGGAGATTGAATTTAACCTGCTTTGCCATTAAAGCCTGTATTTTTACTATTATATTGGACACTAAAGGCCCAGTGCACAAAATTTGTGCACCAGTAGGGTCCCTAGCAGCTGCTGTCTGGGTACTTCCTCCTTTCCCCCAGCTGCCTGCCACGGCCTCCATCGCTGGGCTGCCAGCCTCCCTCCCTCTCTGGCCAGCCCCGACCCCTGGTCGAACTGCTGAACAACTCTTCGTCAAGGGGACAATTTGCATACTATGCTTTTATTATATAGGATGGTGATCTTTAAGGATACCTTGTGTCCCCGAATTTACATAATATTCAAAGATGTGCAGGATACACAAGAAGCATAAGTCATGATCTTTGACTAAAGAAGCTCACTGTTTTGTTGGTAATAAGAAATGCACACGTGAGTCAATTATAAGAATACATATACATATTGCCATGATGACAATGCATTATGAATTAAAGAAATGAGGGTGGGCCTGATGATGAGGAATGAGTTTAAGACAGTGGGCAAGGTGTAAGGCATGGCATTTGGGGTGAACTAAAGCAGTTGTAGGAATTAGCAAGTCATTTGCAAGAACTGAAGATATTAGATGTAAAAATTCAGACAATAGGAAGAAGACAGTATCTGTATAATTCACAGTTATTCACAGGTAACATAACAGTGTGCTGACATGGTCCCAAGCACATAATTAGATTATTTCAGTTAATTGTCACAACAATGCTAGGAAGCACTTATATTGCAATTCTATTTTACAGATGAGAAAATGGGAATTTAGGCAAGTTGAGTGTCAAGGCAAGTTGAAAGAAATTTAGGAAATATAGGAAGACTAACTACAAAACTTCTGATTAAGATGACTAGTTGAATAAAGGCTGGTGTCGTCAACTAGGACCAGAAGTATAAGAGAAGCAGGTTTTATGGTGGAGGTATGGGATATGATGAGTTCTATTCTTGGACACTCAACAATATTTAGTCTATGTCATGGGCATGTACTGCACCTATAACTATGAATAAGATATAATGATACCCATAAGAAACTCAACAGACTTGTTGATTTCTTAGGTGTCTGAAGTGCAGCCAAGTGAATGGATCTAGAAGACTGTTGTATATATGAGTCTGATCAAAGGGACCAGAAATACGTGTAGATTTGGGAGTCATTACTATATTTAGAAGATAGAATACCAAATTAAGGCATGTTCTTTATTTGGAGGTAGGACACAGAGGCCAAGAAAGAAGACATAAGGAGAAACAGGTGAATGTAATGTGGAAGCCCGAGGGGGTGGATGGGGGTGTCCCAAAAAGGTCAGTAGTCAGATATCACAGGAGTGACATGCATGATAATACTGAGTTGTCTTCAGTGGATTTGGCTTGATGGCAGTCAGTGGTAATTTTCAGGAGAATAATTTTGACTGATTTGAATGAATGAGTTTTGGTGTGTTGGTAGTGAGCTGAGAAATAAATGGATATGCCAATGTTGAGGCAGTGAGTTACATGGATATTCTTTCACAAAATCCATGTAAAAGGGAAGGATGAAGAGTAATAGTATCCAGTATTGTAGTTAGGAACAGGCTTTTTTTTTTTTTTAAAGGTTGGGAGATGTTTAAGCTTTGTTATAGACAGAAAGAGGTAATAGAGAGGGAAATTTTTGAAATAAGAGAGGAAGAGGATAATTATATAATGGGAAAGCCCTGGAGTGCTTAATTTTCTTGATGAGGTAGAATGTGAGGTTATTAATTAAGAGTAAGAAGAGTTGAGTTGGCTGAGATCTTTAGAGTAGTGAGTATTTAGAAATGTGACTAAAGGAATCTAACCATATTTTATATATATTGAGTGCAGTGGGGTCATTCCTTCTAAGTTCTTTAAAAAGATATAATTCATATATGAAAAGTGTACAATCCAGTGGCTTTTAGTATATTTGCAGAGTTGTGCAACCATCACCACTATCCAATTCCAGAATATTTTCACCATCCCAAAGAGAAACTGTCTCCCATTAGCAGTCACTCTTTACTCACTCCCCCTTCAGCACCCTCCCCCTCTTCCCAGCCCCTGACAACCACTAAGATACTTCTAGTCTCTATGGATTTGGCTATTCTGGACATTTCATATGAATGAAATAATACAATATGTGGACGTTTGTATCAGATTATTTTTACTTGGCATATTGTATTTAAGACTTATCCATGTTGTAGCAGGAATCAATACTCATTTTTTTAAAAATGCCATTTATTTATATATATATATATATATATATATATATATATATATATATATATATATATATATATATAGAGAGAGAGAGAGAGAGAGAGAGAGAGAGAGAGAGAGAGAGAGATTTGTTGTACCACATAGTTATGGATTCATTGGTTGATTCTTGCATGTGCCCTGACCAGGGATCAAACATACAACCTTTTGGTATATGGTTGATGTTCTAATCAACTGAGCTACTTGTCCAGGGCCAATACTTCATTCCTTTTTAAAGCTGAATAATATTTTGTGATGTAAATACGTTGTATTTTGTTTGTCCATTCGTTGGTTGATGAGCATTTAGCTTGTTTCCACTTTTTGGTTTTCTGTCTATATAAGACCATAATATGTAAATCGACTGAATGGCAGAACAACCTGCGGTATGACCAGTCGGCAGGGGCGGGGCTGGTGAGCGGGCAGTGCTAGGCCAGCCAAGGTGGGTACCAGCAAGGGCCCCCCTGATTGCCCCACAAGTTGCCCCACAGATCGGCCCTGATCGCCAGCCTGACCTAGGGACCCTATCCTATATGTTGGGAATAGTCTCTTAGATTTAAAAATTAAAACCTGGTGAAGCTACTCTTACACGAAAAAAATAGGATGATGCAGTGATGACATGCATGGATTCTGGCTTGCACATTTTGTGGTCAGCCCTGATTCTGACACTTACAACTGTGTGAGAAAGCCAACTACTTAACTTCTCTCTACTTCAGTTTTTCCACTCGTAAGATAGGGAAAATGGTACTACTGCCTCAGAAGGCTCATGTTATCTACTACTTTTTGTAAACAGTGCAAAAAATTGTAGCTGCCCATACAACAGCAAGATGCCTTTCACCTGTATGAAAAGTATGGTCACTGGCACATGCAGCATCTCGGATTGTGAGGGATGTCTGACTGCCAGTTTAGGTCTGTAAACCAGCAGATGGACATTCCCTGAAGGGTCCTGGAATGCGAGAGGGCGCAGGCGGGGCTGAGGGACGCCTCCCCACCCCCCATGCAGAAATTTAGTTGTGAATAATACTGCTATGAACATTTGTGTGTATGTTTTTCTGTAAGTGCATATTTCCATTTCTCTTGGGTATTTATATCCATAGACGTGGAATTGCTGGGTCATATAGTAACTATAACTTTAAGGAACTGTTAAATTATTTTCCAAAGTGACTGCACCATTTTGCAATTCCCTAAAAGGGATGAAGTTTCTTTTTTCCATGTTCATACCAACACTTGTTATTGTCTCTCTTTTTGATTATTGCCTTCCTAGTGGGCATGAAGTGGTATCTCATTGGAGTTTTGATTTGTATTTCCTCAATGTCTAATGACACTGAGCACAGCTTAGTGTGTTTATTAGTCATATGCGTATATTTGGAGAGATCTCTATTCAAACCCTATTATTATTATTGAGCTGTAAGACCTCTTTATACATTCTAGATACCAGTCCCTTATCAGATATATGATTTGCAAATGTTTTCTTGAGTTTTGTGGGTTGCCTTTTCATTCTCTTAATGGTGTCCTTTGAAACACAAAGTTTTTCATTTTGATGTGGTCCAGTCTAGTTTATCTATTTTTTCTTCTGTTGTTTATGCTTTTTTAAAAACTATTTTTTATTATTAACTAGAGGCCCGGTGCACAAAAATTTGTGCACTCAGGGGAGCGGTCCCTCAGCCCGGCCTGTGCCCTCTCACAGTCTGGGACCCTCTCAAGGGATGTCTACCTGTTGGCTTAGGCCTGCTCCCTGGGCAATCGGGCCTAAGTTGGCAGTCAGACATCCCTCTGGCAGTCTGGGAACCCTCGGGGGATGTCCACTTGCCAACAGTGAGCAGGCCAAAGCTGGAGTCAGACATCCTTAGCGCTGCTGAGGAGGTGGGAGAGGCTCCCACCACCACTGCTGTACTGGCAGCCATCAGCCTGGCATGTGACTGAGCAGACCTCCCCTTGTGGGAGCCCACTGACCACCAGGGGGCAGCTTCTGCATTGAGCATCTGCCCACTGGTGGTCAGTGTGTATCATAGTGCCCAGTCATTCCCAGTTGTTCTCCTGTTAGGGTCAATTTGCATTTTATCCTTTTATTATATAGGATAGAGGCCTGGGTGGGGGCTGGCTGGTTTGCCCTGAAGGGTGTCCTGGATCAGGGTGGGGTTCCTGCTGGGGTGATTGGCCAGCCTGGGTGAGGGGCTGAGGGTTGTTTTCAGACTGGCCACACCCCCTTCAGGGTGGGGGTCCCCACTGGAGTGCCTCGCCAGCCTGTGTGAGGGGCTGAGGGCTGTTTGCAGGCTGGCCATAGCCCCTTCATGGTGGGGACCCCCCTGGGATGCCTGTCCAGCCTGAGTGAGAGGTTGATGGCTGTTTGCAGGCTGGCCAATGCCCCCAGCGACCCAAGCTCCCAGCAAGGCTGGCTGGAAGCAGGTATCTGGGATTTATTTATCTTCTTTAATTGAAACTTTGTTGCCTTGAGCAGAGGCCACAGCTGGCTAGGGCAGGTGGAAAGCTTGGCTTCCTCCATCACCGGGGCAACCAAGCCTCCTGCTTGCTCCAGCTCTGTGGCTGCCAGTGGCCATCTTGGTTGGGTTAATTTGCATATAGTCATTCTGATTGGCTGTGGGAATGGCTTGGGATGTTGGGGAGTCACACCAATTTGCATGTTTCTCTTTTATTAGTATAGATTTATTTTTAATCCTCACCTGAGGATATTTTTCCATTGATTTTTAGAGAGAGTGAAAGAGAGAGGGAAAGACAGAGAGAAACATTGATGTGAGAGAAACACATCAATTGGTTGCCTCCTGCATGTGCCCTGACCAGGGCCTGGGTCAGGGAGGAGCCTGTAACTGAGACACATGCCCTTACCCGAATCAAACCTGGGACCCTTTGGTCCACAGGCCAATGCTTTATCCGCTCAGCCAAACCGGCCAGGGCTATGCTTCTTTTTTTAGTTTATTTTATTTAAAGTTTTACATATGTCTCCTTTCCCCCCTGATTACCTCCCCTCCCCCGCAAGCCCTTCCCACCCCGGGGAAGCCCCCACTGCCCCAGTGTCTGTATCCATTGGTTATGCTAATATGCATGCATACTGTTGCATATGCTTTTGATGTTGTATCTAAGAAACCATTACCTAATCCAGGGTCACATGGATTTATGCCTATGTTTTCTTTGTAAGCGTTCTATAATTTTAGCTCTTACATTTAGTTCTTTGATCCGCTTGAAGTTAATTTTTCAATGTTGTGTGAGATAGAGGTCTGGTTTTATTCTTATAAATGTGCATATCCCAGCACCATTTGTTGAAAATACTATACTTTTCTCATTGGATTGTCTTGGTACCCTTGTTGAAAATCAGTTGACCATAAATGTGACTGTATATTTCTAGATTCTCAGTTCTATTTAATGACTTATATGTCTGTTCTTATGTTAATACCATACTGTTTTGATTACTGTAGCTTTGTAGTGAGTTTGAAATTAGTGAGTGTGGTCTTTCTGTTTTGTTCTGCTTTTTCAAGATTGTTTAGCCTATCCTGGTTTTGCCTTATAAATTTTTAGAGACCTATTTTATAACCTTCTGAAGCTGATTAGTTTCTTGAATATATACATTTTATATTTTGGGCCACATAGATTATTTTAATTATTTTCATACTATAAATTCTATGCCCCATATCAGCCATCATGTCTCAGACCTTTCTTCATTCCTCAACCTTTTCTTTAGCCATATTAGAGCTTAGATATATTTTTTATTTATTGAATATATTTTTTTTATGTTCACTGGTAAAAACATAAAAGTAGGTTATTAGCATATTTTATACTAAAGGCCCGGTACACAAAAATTTGTGCACTTGGTGGGGGGTGGGGTCCCTCAACCTGGCCTGTGCCCTATCAAAGTTTGGGACCCCTCGGGGGATGTCCATCTGCTGGCTTACACCCACTCCCCAGGGGATCGGGCCTAAGTTGGCAGTCAGATGTTCCTCTGGCAGTCCGGGAGCCCTTGGGGGATGTCCATTTGCCAGCGGGGAGCAGGCCTAAGCTGCATTCAGACATCTTTAGTGCTGCTGAGGAGGCAGGAGAGTCTCCCACCACCACTGCTGTACTGGCATCTGTCAGCCTGGCTTGTGGCTGAGCAGAGCTCCCTCTGAGGGAGTGCACTGACCACCAGGGACAGCTCCTGCATTGTGCGTCTGCCCCCTGGTGGTCAGTGTGTGTCATAGTGACCAGTCCTTCCCAGTGGTTCTGCTGTTAGGGTCAATTTGCATATTACCCTTTTATTATATAGGATAGAGGCCTGGTGCATGGGTGGGGGCCAGCTGATTTGCCCTGAAGGGTGTCCTGGATCAGGATGGGGCTCCCACTGGGATGCCTGGCCAGCCTGGGTGAGGTGCTGATGGCTGTTTGCAGGCTGGCCACAGCTCCTTCAGTGTGGGGGGTCCTGCTGGAGTGCCTGGCCAGTCTGGGTGAGGGGCTGATGGCTGTTTGCAGGCTGGGCACAGCCCCTAGTGAAGCTGGCTGGAAGCAGGTATCTGGGATTTATTTATCTTCTATAATTGAAACTTCGTTGTCTTGAGTAGAGGCCACAGCCAGTCTAGGCAGGTGGGAAGTTTAGCTTCTTCCATAGCTGGGGCAAGCAAGGCTCCTGTTTGCTTTAGCTACGTGGCTGCCGGCTGCCATCCTGGCTCAGTTAATTTGCATACAGTCACTCTGATTGACTGGTGGGTGTGGCTTAGATGTAGCAGAGTGATGCCTAATTTGCATATTACTCTTTTATTAGATTAGATATCTCTCACTGGAAAGCAAAACATCAGTTTGCTTTTTATGTATGGGCATCAGGTAATTTTGTTTCTCCCTAAGTCACTGGGCCTTAAGGGGGTCCCAAGCAACCTATAAGTATAGTAAGGAAGTATAAGTCATATTCCTTATGCTGACAATAATAATATTACATTCCACTTGGGAAAACAAGTCTTTTATATGTGAAATATTAATGATGAATATTTTGTTTATATGAGCATGCATAGACATGTAAAAGTATTAGGAATATGACACAAATTAGTTGGAAATAGAACTGTATATAGTATGCAAGATTTGCAATTTAATTAAAATGTGAGTCTTATAAATAAGTTACTCTCTTTTAAAAATTGTGAATTTAAGAGTAAGTTATAGTTAGCTTTTTAGGAACGTAACTGGAGGGAAAAAGAAGGTACATTTATATTTATGAGTAGTAGGTTTATTTTGAAAATAATTATTAATTTCCTGGAGAATTAGAACAGCAGAGTACTAAATAGGCAACTCAGAATTATTTTGTCCACACCGAGAATGATGCAGGTCCTCAGATGGAATATGAGTTATGTAAAGGGAGTCTCCCAGGTCCTGCCCATCTTTTACTATGATGTCATTGGGGAATGAGCCATAGCTGATTTATGCATTGAAGAAAGACTTGTTTCAAATTATTGTTCACTTCGCAAGGTGACTAATTTGCTGGCTGAATAAGCTGAATTGTCAGCTGTACTTATTTTAATATTCAAGTTGAGGAACTTGACCTAAAAAGGGATCCTGTTTGAGAAATAATGTGGGATCTTTAACATTAGTGAAGTAAATTTTTCTTTATTTCTTTTAAGGACATGTGGATATATCAAAGCATTCACAGTTTGAGTACTATAAATAAAATTTGGTTAGTCATAACATAACCTTATAGTACTGCTTAACATTTGGATCACTCTGTTTTTTATTGGTTTCCAGACATAGTGCTAATTAAATGCCAATTTTGTTATTTTATGTTTCCCTAGGAATAAACTGTTGTCCATGTGTTACGATAATAATAATGAATATTTGGTGCTAATTTTTTTATTGTGGTAAAGTACCCATAGCATAAAATTTACCACTTTAAACCGTTTTTTTAAATATTCACCAGAGGATATTTTTTCCATTGATTTCTAGAGATAGTGGAAGAGAAGGAGTAGGGAGAGAGAGAGACCTCAAATGGCTGTCTCCCACATGCACCTCCTGCTGGGGCTAGGGAACCTGCAACCAAGCTACATGTCCTTGACTGGGAATCGAACCTGTGACCCTTGGGTACTTGGGCTGACATTCTAAACACTGAGCAAAACCGGACAGGGCCTTAAACCATTTTTAAGTGTACAGTTCAGTGACATTAAGTACATTCACACTGTTGAGTAATCATTACCACTTTTCATCTTTAGAACATTTTTTATCTTGTGAAAACTGAAACCCTGTACTCATGAATCATTAACTCCCCATTGCCCCCTTAGCTTACCCCATGGCAACTACCATCCAGCTTTCTATCTTTATGAATTTGACTACTCTAGGCACCTCATATGAATGGATCATACAATATTCATCCTTTTATAACTGCTTGTTGCACTTAGTACAATGTCTTCAAGGTTTGTTCGTGTTTTAGCAGAATTTTCTTCCTTTTTAAGGTTCAATATATTCTGTTAAATGTATATCACATTTTGTTTATTCATTTATTCATCAATGGTCATTTGGGTTGCTTCCACCTTTTGGCTATCGTGAATAATGATGCTATGAACATGGGTGTACTTCAGTGCTATTTTTATAAAGGCAGTGAATAGCAACTAATCCTTATCTTTTTAATTTAAGTATTGTTCTAAACAAAGAGGAAGATGCTTGTCTTTTGTATTTTGGATGGTGTCGCTTTTTTAAATTTAAAAGAAATTTAAAATTCAGATTAAGGCCTAAATTTGTTATTGCTATTTAATCACTGTTCTGCTTTCTAAGCCATATAGAGCAAGAAGTTTTTTAAAAAATATTTTTATTAATTTCAGAGAAGGAGAGAGAGATAGAAACATCAATGATGAGAGAGAATCATTGAATGGCTACATGTCCCATACAGCGAATTAAGCCAGCAACCTGGGCAATGCCCTGACTAGAATTGAACTGTGACCTCCTGGTCTATAGGTCGATGCTCAAATGCTGAACCACACCAGCCTGGTGAGCAAGAACTTTTTCATGGAAAAAAATGTCATACTTAGAATCTTATAGCCATATAACTTAATTCAACCAACCAGTAGCATTTGATGGGATTCTCACTATAGCATTTTATATTGAAAGTAGAGGCCTGGTGCACAAAAATTTGTGCACTCGAGGGGTAGGGGGTCCCTCAGCCCAGCCTGTGCCCTATGGCATTCTGGGACCGCTCGGAAGATGTCCACCTGCTGGCTTATGCCTGCTCCCCGAGGGATTGGGCCTAAGTTGGCAGTCAGACATCCCTTTGGCAGCCTGGGAGCCCTTGGGGGATGTCCACTTGCCAGTGGGGAGCAGGCCTAAGCTGCAGTCGGACATCCTTAGCACTGCTGAGGAGGCAGGAGAGGCTCCCACCATCACTGCTGTGCTGGCAGCCGTCAGCCTGGCTTGTGGCTGGAGCAGAGCTCCCCCTGTGGGAGTGCACTGACCACCAGGGACAGCTCCTGCATTGAGCATCTGTCTGCTGGTGGTCAGTGTGTGTCATAGTGACCAGTCCTTCCCAGTGGTTCTGCTGTTAGGGTCAATTTGCATATTACTCTTTTATTATATAGGATAGAGGCCTGGTGCATGGGTGGGGGCCAGCTGGTTTGCCCTAAAGGATGTCTTGGATCAGGGTGGGGGTCCTGCTGGGGTGCCTGGCCAGCCTGGGTGAGTGGCTGAGGGCCCTTTGCAGGCTGGCCATAGCTCCTTTGGGGTGGGTGGTCCTGCTGGGGTGCCTGGCCAGTCTGGGTGAGGGGCTGATGGCTGTTTGCAGGCTGGCCAAGCCCCCCAGCAGGAACCCTCACCCTATGAGAGTGGGGCCATCCTGGGTGAGGGGCTGATGGCTGCAGGCTGGGCACAGCCCCCAGTGAGGCTGGCTGGAAGCAGGTATCTGGGGTTTATTTATCTTATGTAATTGAAACTTTGTTGCCTTGAGCAGAGGCCACAGATGGTCTAGGCAGGCGGGAAGTTTAGCTTCTTCCATAGCTGGGGCAAGCAAGCCTCCTGTTTGCTCTAGCTCTGTGGCTGCCGGCTGCCATCTTGGCTCGGTTAATTTGCATATAGTTGTTCTGATTGGCTGGTGGGCGTGACTTGGCTGGTGGGCATGGCTCAGGTATAGTGGAGTGACACCTAATTTGCATATTAATCTTTTCTTAGATTAGAATAGAGGCCTGGTGCACGAAATTTGTGCATTCGAGGGATGGGGGTGTCCCTCAGCCTGGCCTACACCCTCTTGCAGTCCGGGAGCCCTCGGGGGCTAAGCTGTGAGTTGGATATCCTTAGCACTGCAGGGGGAGAGGCTCCTGCCACCACCACTGTGCTTACCAGCTTGTGACCCCAGCTTCTTGCTGAGAAGCGCTCCCCCTGTGAGAGTGCACTTACCACCATGGGGCAGCTCCTGTGTTGAGTGTCTGCCCCTTGGTGGTCAGTGCATGTCATATCGAACGGTCGTCCTGCCATTCATCGATTTGCATATTAGTTTTTTATTACATAGGATGCTGTCATATACCTGACCCTTAAACTCTCTTCATATCTCTCTGATTTCTTAGCTTGTGTGTTTGTGTCCTAGACATTCCATCTATATTCTAAACAGTCATGTGAAAAGCCTTCTCTTAATATCTATGTATCGGTCAACAGAGCTGGGGTGGGAATTTTGTTTGATAATTAAAACTGAACTAATAAAGAAGTAAAGGTAGTTGTTTACATTTTAAAGGCTACCTTTGCTGTAAGTTAGATATAGGGACATTTGTTAGTATTGCACTCTTGATTTTAGGTTGGATATATTAATTATTAGGCAGTTCTTTGTATTATATAGAATTTTCCAGGGATTGATTGGTTCCTTTATCATGCCATTTAATACTTACAAATTATTGATTGTATCAAATGATGTCATGAAGGGGAGAAGGAAAGAGCGGTGAAGAGGACAGAGAAAAGCATACAAATATTGCAGGAAGAAGTTTGGATTTCTTCTCAATTCAAGATCATTTGAAATGAAGGCAAAACACTACTTTTTGTGTGTGTGTGTATGGGGGTGTTATTTTGTTTAAAGTCTTTCAGGCATTCGTTCTAGATATATACTTATGCATACAGAACTATACATGCAGCTCCTTTGCTCAGATCAAATGTTCTTGCAAGAAACTAATAACCAACCTTGTGGTGAGGGGTGAGGTAGTAGATTCTGAGTCACAGTACAATTTCCGGAGAGTTGATAATGCATTTATTATAATACAGGTTTGACTGTAAGGGGCCAGCCAATACAGTATGCTCAGCCAATACTTTTGTTCCTTTTTAAAAGTTCAATAATATTCTGTTAAATGTGTATATGTGAGCATACTGTTAAGGGCTAGTATTAATAAAGTATGATCATAGCAAACTTTGTTGAGCTCTGGGCCTAAGGAAAAGAGTAAGTGAAATTGCATGTTGGAAAAGTTTTTGCAGTGTGGCTGAGACTTTCTTGCCACATTTCTAGTATAGTCTAGAGTGAATTTAACACAAAGCATTAATGCTAATTGACAATGGTGGAATATAAGCCTTTTTGGTGGTTAGTCTTCTACACCTAGGTAAAACATCACTCTGATGTTTTCCTTTCATTTCTCTTTGCCTGAAAATGTTTTGGCTAAAAAAAAAAAAAAAAAAAAAAAAAAAGCCACTACATTTTTTGTGTTTCTAAGTTATGTCTTTGAGAACTAGTGAAAATTAACTGATACAAAATAAGTTGGCAGGCACAGAGAGGGAATTTTTTTTTTATTTGTCTCAATTTACAAGTTTAAAAAAAGAGAGAAAGAAATGACATTTCCTGGCAATGGGAATACTTTAAAGTTATAATGATAATCTGATATTTGGCCAAGGTTCTTTGGGAAATACAAAATGACTGTAACGTAGTATAGCTCCTTTCTTAGATCATATTTTTGGGTAGTGGAGATAAGACAGACAGAAAGTGTCATACGTTGGGTCAGAAAAATATAAGAATATAAAAATATGACACTACAAACATAGCCTATTTGTTAAAAAAAGCTTTAGTAAGGTATAATTTACACAACATGTAATTCCATGCAGTGGTTTTTATTATGATTATGCTAGTTGTGCAACTGTCAGCATACTCAATTTTATCACCCCCAATAGAAAACCATATCTATTAGTAGTCACTCTCCCCATTTAGGCAATCACTAGTCAATTTGCTGTCTTTATTTGCTTATTCTGGACATTTGAAATAAATGGAATCATACATTATGTGGTCTCTTGTGACTGGCTTTTTTCACTTAGCACAAGCTTCATCCATGTTGTAGTATGTATCTGTACTTATTTCTTTTAATTGCCAGATAATGTTCCATTTTGTGGATATATCACCTTATCCATTCATTAGTTGATGGACAATTGGGTTGTTTCTACTTTTTGCCTATTATGAATAGCCATATAATACTGCTATGAACATTCATGAACAGACTCTTGCATGGACAAAGGTTGTCATTTCTCTTGGGTATATATTTAGGATTGGGAGTTGCTGGGTCATGTACTAATTCTATGTTTAAGTTTTGAGGAATTGCAAGGCTATTTTCCAAAGTGACTATACTATTTTACATTCCCATCAGTACTGTTTGAAGGTTCCATTTCCCCCAAGTCCTTGTTATTTATTATCTGTCTTTTTAATTACAGTTATGCTAGTGGTGTGAATTGGTATCTCATTGTGGTTTTGATTTGCATTTCCCCAGTTTCTAATGATGCATCTGTGGTTATTGCCCATTTTTGTTATCTTTTTTGGAGAGAGGTCTATTCAGATCCTTTGTCCATTTAAAAATTGGATTATTTTTATTATTATTGAGTTGTAAGAGTTCTTTCTATTGTCTGATGCAAGTTCCTTTTTAGGTATATGATTGACAGTTTCTTGATTCTTTGGGTTGTCTTTTTACTCTCTTGATGGTGTGTGTGCTTTGAAGCACAAAGATTTTTCCATTTTGATGTGGTCCAATTTATCTATTTTTTCTTTTGTTGCTTGGGCTTTTGGCGTCTAAGAACCTTACCCTTATGCTTTCTTCAAAGAGTTTTATAGGTTTAGCTCTTACATTTATGTCTATAGCTATTGGAGTTAATCTTTGTGTATGAATTAGGAAGGGGTCTAATTTCATTCTTTTGCATGTGGATGTCCAGTTTCCCAGCACCATTTGCTTAAGAGACTATATTTTCCCCACTGAATGGTCTGACACCATTGTCAAAATCATTTGGCTGTAAATATGAAAGTATATTTCTGGATTCTCTGTTCCATTTATCTGTTTATCCTTCTGTCCTTATGTTAGTACCACACTATCTTGATTACTGTAGTCTATAGTAAGTTTGAAATTGATGAATATAGCTTTCCTACTTTGTTTTTCTTTTTTAAGATTGTTTTGGCTATTCTAGGTCTCATGCATTTTCATATAGATTTTAGGATCAGCTTGTTAATTTTTGAAATAGGAAAAAAAAAGCCAGCTGGAATTTTAAGAATTGCTTTGAATCTTGCAGACCAATTTAGGGAGTATTACCATCTTAATGGTATTCTGTCGATTCGTGAACATAAATGTCTTTCCAGTTGTTTAAATGTTTAAGTTCTTAGAATTTTCAGTGTACATGTTTTAGAATTTTCAGTGTACATGTCTTGCACTTTTCCCCCCAATTTATCCTTTAGTATTTAAATCTTTTTTTTTTTTTGGTAGTATAAATGAAATTGTTTTCTTAACTTTTTTTTTGGATTTTTCATTGCTGGTGTATAAGAAACACTGTTGATTTTTATATATTGATTTTTATTCTACAATTTTTCAGAACTTGTTTATTCCAGTGGTCTTTTGGTATATTTCTTAGGATTTTCTGTAAACAAGATTATATCATCTGCAAATAGAGTTAGTTTTACTTCTTTCCAATTTGAGTGAGAAGTTATTTGTTTTTCTTGTCTAACTGCCCTGACTAGAACCTCTAGTACAATATTGAATAGAAGTTGCAATAGTAGACATCATTGTCTTATTCTTGATGTTAGAGGGTAAAAAAAAAAATATTAGCTGTAGTTTTTTGTAAATTCCCTTGATCAGGTTAAAGAAGTTTCCTTCTATTCCTAGTTTGTTGAATGTGTTTATCATGAAAGAGTGTTGGATTTTTGTCAAATATTTTTCCTGAAATAAATTACTTTAGAAATAACTATTTTTCCTTTTTTTTCTTTTTTCATTTACAGAAATTGACTTGCATACCAAATGTGTGGTGGATGTAGATGCAAACAAGGTTATTCTTAATCCTGTAAATACTAATCTTTCCAAAGGAGATGCCCGGTAAGTTAAGAAAGTGTTATGATTAATGGGTTTTTAAATGACTGAAAACAACACTGGCTACCGAATTGAGTTCATCTTATCAAATACTAAATGCTTACTGTGTAGAGACATATTGCTGTCAAGTTGAAGAGATGAGATCTATAATATGCAATGACTAAGTACCAGAATGCGTTTTTTATATTATCTTAGAAGCTCAGAGAAGAGAGCTTAGATTATATGCTCAAGTAACTGAGGAAGGCTTCTTCTTGAAGGAAATGGTGCTGGCTGGAGGATTTAGTAAGATGCAAATGGGAAGAAGTGGGATAGAAGGGAAGGCTTTTGGGTTATTCTTCAGTTTAGGTTGCTTTCACTTCTGCCAGTTTGAATCCTGTGTGTCCATCAGCCCATTTCAAGTGCTGCCTTTTCCTGAAGGCATTCCTGCAGCCCTCATTTTTTAATTTTAAGAGTATGCTTATTAAACCTGGGTACAGTGCAACAAGGAAGGGCTTAGTCTAGTAGAAGCAACCGGAGAGAGCCCAGGCAGGGCTGCTTTCACTCTCTAGAAATGTTAAAGGAAAGAAATGAGCCAAAGTGGCTGCTGTCAGCTCATTGGAGAGTCAGCGAAAAGGGGGGCATTGGAGACAGTTTCAGGGAGTTAGCCCAGGATGAGCTGCTGCTGCCCTTTGCCCCCCTGGTTGCAAGTCTCATGGGATCTGTGGGGGAAAGAGAGAAGGAAAGGAAAGGCATGGATATGCTCCTGGGAGGGAGAGCACACTCAGTGATTCTTTGTTAAATTTCTGTAAGCAGTAATCTTTGCTACCTAATTTAATTATTATGTATTGTTTTGGATTGTTCATTGTAGGTCTCCAGTAGATGTTAAGGTCTTGGAGGGAAGGGGCTCTGTCAAGACTTGAGGAAAATACTTGAGTTTTGCTTTTGGGTTTGGGTCATTGTATGAACAAGAGAGAGGGCAAGAAGGTGTAAAGAAAATGAAGCTGGGGAAGAAGGAAGAGATTGTGTTGTTTTCTCAGTAAATGCAGGGAAATTAATTTAATTAAAGAAACTGGGATCAGATTATAGAAGATCTTGAAAGCAGATCAGGAAATTTGGCCTATATTTTTTTTGAGTAAGATGTTACCTTTGACAGTTTTTGAATAATGTGATTAACGAGGTGGATTAGGAAAAGGTGTCAGTTGGCAATGTAGAGAATGGATCAAAGTGGGGGAAAGACTGGCTTTTTACAGCGATTAGCTATATCACAAATGTTTTTGTACTGACTCTGGGAGTGGAGAGCACAAATTAGAGAGAAAGCACCCACCATGATGCTTTGCACAAAGTAGGTGCTTTATAAGTACTTGTAGAAAAAATGTTATATGTGGAGATACATGTACCATAAATGTTCTTTGGAGCGGAGTTTAATTGAGTTGACAAAAGCACTGGAGTCAGAAAATCTGAAATCGAATCCTTGCTTAACTAAGTTATCGTAGCTACTTACTTCAAACTTTTCTGAGCCTCATCTGCGCGATGCCTGCCTTACCTGTCTCGGAGAGGTGTTTTCTGAAGATCAAATTAGTGATTGTTAAAGTGCTTTGTGAAAGTGTCCTACAAATGGTCAGCTTTGTTGTTATTGATGTAGAGATACTTTTCAGCATCTCTAGAATGCAGAGACTACATATATGCTATTATTAGAGTGTGAAAGGTATAGATATGTCAGAAATATTGGGATTTTGAGCCTGCCAATTGAATGATCTATTTTGTCCTGAGTATTCATTGAAATTATTAACTTTGGGGGCTGTTTATTGCTGTTAGACTTTTAAATCTGTAGACTGTTGTTTTATTTGGAAATGTGGGCACCTCTGAACAAACTTGGCATTCATTTATGGTAGTAAGAGTTTGGGCTTTATATATAGACTGACTTGGATTCCAATTCTGGCTTTGCCAATTGCTAGCATGGTTATCTACCTGTGTACCTTGCTGCTTAACCAATTACCTGCTGGCAAGTGGACATCGCCTGAGGGCTACTGGGCTGCCAGAGGGACGTCTGACTGTCAACTTAGGCCTGAACACCTGGGGAGCAGGCCTAAGACAGCAGGTGGACATCCCCCGAGGGGTCCCAGGCTGCGAGAGGGCACAGGCTGGGCTGAGGGACCCTCTCAAGTGCACAAATTTTTGTGCACTGGGCCTCTAGTTAATGATGAAAAAAAAAATGCTGTCTTTGCCACCAGACATCCTGGGTTGAATCCCAGCCACACTACTTAACGTGTGATATGGAGCAAGTCACTTAATTGTCCTCCACCTCAGTTTATTCATCTCTAAAGTAGATATTATAATAGTACCTTCCTATAGATTGTTATGAAGATTAAACTCATTAAAATATGTAAAATTGCAGTGCCTATTTATAATAAACCATATATAAATATTAGCTATTTTTTGGGTATTATTGTTATTATGGCCTGTATTTTAGTTGTAGTCCATGGTATGTTTAGTGAGCTAGAATATAACTTTCTAAAGGAAGTAAATATTTTTTAAACGAAAATGTATTCAATACTTAAATATGCATACCTATCAAGAAATTACCTAGCTCTATAAAAATTTCAGTTTTGCAAAGTCAGAAACTATTTGTCTAGTTTGCTCAAAGTTGATGAGGCTCTTAGGGATTAAAATGCCATCTGTTACAGAGATAGGATCCTTTATTTTATGTTTACAGTAAATAAAATATTAATCCTTGCAATCTGGGCTTCTCTTCTTAGTATCAACTAACTTGGGAAACCAGGTCAAAACATTGCCTGTGAATATGGGTAAGAACAAAGGGACATTTTATCAAATGCTGAAAAGATTGAGGATGAACTCTTTCTATTCCACAGCACGCAATTTGAACACTCTAGTGTGTGTTGAAACATACCAGATCTGTCCTTTTCTTATACATACTTGAGGCCCAGTGCACAAAATTCATGCATGGGGGTGGGGTGGGGTGTCCCTTAGCCCCGCCTGCACCCTCTCCAATCTGGGACCCCTCAGGGGATGTCTGACTGCTGGGATCAGGCCTAAACCAGCAGTCAGACATCCCTCTGGCAATCGAGGACCACTGGCTCCTAACCACTCACCTTCCAGTGGGATTGGGCATAAACCAGCAGTCAGACATCCCTCTTTGCAATCCAGGAACACTGGCTCCTAACCACTCACTTGCCTGCTTGCCTGCCTAATGCCCTCAACTGCCCTCCGCTGCAGGCCTGGTCACTCCCAACTGCCCTCCCTGTTGACCTAGTTGCCCCCAATGGTCCTCCCCTGCAGGCCTGGTCACCCTCAACTGCCCTCCCCTGCTGACCTGGTTGCCCCCAAATGCCCTCCCCTGCTGGCCTGATTGCCCCTAACCCCTTGCCAGCCTGATCTCGCCCCTAACTGCCTCTGCCTCGGCCCCCAACACCATGGTTTTGTCTGGAAGGAAGTCAGATGTCTGGAAGATGGCAGGTCAACCCTGTCTAATTAGCATATTACCCTTTTATTAGTACAGATAGTACTCAATACACACTGCTAGATTTGATCTATTTATTTTCTCATGTACAGGTACACTGCTTATACCACTATTAGTATAATTAAATGCCTTTTTGAAATTACCTGTTTGTCCTGTGTCAAATTAGTGTTCTAAATTGGTCCTTGGGGTTTTCTAAATCTTTGTCAGCCATGTATGTACAATCATCTTTTAAAAGACTAATTATCTATTCTTAGTAGATTTTTATAAGTGTAATTCTCAATGTGTGGAGTCCTTTTTGTAACTAGTTAGAATAGTAGTTTAATGTAGAACACAGCCCTTTTAAGTAACAAAATAAATCCTTAAGCTTATTTTGTTTGAATATCTTAAAATATATGAAAATTTTATTCTGTAATAAAATGTTAATGCTTGTTAGCCTATCACCGTTATAGGACAAACTATTTTTTCTTTTTAACTTTATTAATTTTTTTTTCCTTTTTATTGCATTTGTTGGAGTGACACTAGTTAACAAAATTACACAGGTTTCAGGTGCACAATTCTATAATACATCCTCTACACACGGTATTGTGTGTTCACCACCCCAAAGCAAGTCTCCATCCATCACCATTTATCCCCTCTATACCCTCCTCCACCCCCACCTCCTGCAATAGTTCTTACATGCTTCCACCCAGAGGTAGTCTGTGTCTCTTCTGTTTGCTTAGAATTCATTGGCTGGAGGAGGTCACATGACCAGACCTCCCTCTGCCTAGAGGGAGAGTTTCAAAATAGTTTCTTAAGCCAAGTTTTATCTTCTGCATTTTGCCTCATTCCTTCCTCTACCCACCAAACAGGCCTTTCCTGCTAACTCAGGTTAAAAGGTAATATTGTTTTAAAGGGGAGTAAGGAATGATTTCCCATGGGAAGTGGCAGCTTCAACTTTATGAAACAATTTTGTTATAAAAATTATCTATACCATATTTTCTGGTGTGTAAGACGACTTTTTAACCCAGGAAAATCTCAAAAGTTGGGGGTCATCAATGGAGCTAGATGGAGACCGCAAGTGTCTCCGGTCGGCTCCTTTTTGTGTCTCATATGGTCTCTGTCCGGACTTTTTAACCCAGCAAAATCTTCTCAAAAGTTGGGGGTTGTCTTATACACCAAGTCGTCTTATACACCGGAAAATATGGTAAGTGAGTTTGGAAATGGGAATGCATTTTCCCATAGGACCAATAGTCATTTCTAGTAAAAATGCTGTTCTACTAACACATAAAAAAGTGACAACTCATATAATCACATTTAAAAAATTTTGATCTGTAGCAGAAGTGAGTCATAGCTACTTCCCATTTCATCACACATATTAAAAAATATGTATGTTGAGATTGAACAAAATTAGTAATTTTTACTACTTATTGAGGACATTTTGAAGTGAAAAGGATTTTATTTTTTTGGTTGTGTGTGTGGTGATAAAGAATGCAGTGACTACCAGAAACTAGTATATTTTGGTGTCACTGTGCCAAAAGTGTCAGAAGTTTTACCTACCCTCGTTTTTGCACAATTAGTGCAAATATCAAGACAGTGAAAATGTCTCATATTATGAAAATAGTTTTGGCTTCAAGATTCCTAAAAAGCTCTGGGAGACCTCTAAGAGTTCTCACACCACAATTTGAGAACCACATTTAGGGATTAATCTACATCTAATTCATACACTCTATGGATGTCTTTGGTTTGTTTATTTTTAAACCACTTTATTAAGATATAATATACATACCATATAACTCATTCCTTTAAAGTGAACAGTTCAGTGGTTTTTTAATGTTGACCCTGACAAAGAAAATACCTGTTTAGAAGGGCTCCTGGTGCTAATTGGGCTCAAATTTAAAACAAAAACAAAAACTAGAGCCTGGCAGCCATTGCTGAACAGGGCCTCTCAGCAAGCTGTGCTTTAGGGAGAAGCCTGCACTAAACTGCCTGCCTCCCTGCACTGTTTCTGCCCATTGAGCAAAACCATATAAAAGAGTTCCTGGAATGTTTTTCAACCAATAGGGCTGAGACTTTCCCTGTCTAATTGGAGCTGTGTGGCTGTATCCTCAGTAGCATCTTCACCGACCAATTAGAGCAGCTCCATTTTGACCAGTCAGGACAGTGCTTTTTGGACAAATCAAACTGAGAATTTGGAGCACTCATTTGCATGACAATAGATCACTCAGGAGCCAGGGTCAGGGACTTCTTTCTCTAGGTCAACTCCCTTCTGGCTCAGAGGAGCACACTTTCCCTTTCCACTACAACTGCATTTTTCCTATCTTGAGCTGAAACCAAAGATGTCTCAGCCCAGCAGAGTGGAGTGGAGTCATCTTGGCACACCAGACCAGACTGAGGAAAGGCAGAGCAGAACTGTCTACCCAGAGAGGGGTCGAGAGTCACCTCATCCTGAGGGTCACCTCATAGTCATGCTTTCCACAGCCGTGCTGTTTCATAATTGAAATGCAACGTTATTGACCTGTCTACACTGAATAAAGTCTCCTCCTTTACCACACCCCAAATTGGAGATTTCTGTTGGTGTTGAATTGGCTAAGGACCACCAGTTGACAGACATGTATTTACCGAGTTGTGCAACCAATACCATTATTTATGACATTATTTTATGACATTTTAATCACCCTATTAATCTACTTCTTGTCTCTATAGATTTGAGATTTGCCTATTCTGGACATTTCATATAAATGAAATTATACAATTTGTGGTCTTCTGTAATTGGTTTCTTTTGCTTAGCGTAATGTTTTTGAGGTTTATCTTTGCTGTAGCATTTATCAATACATTCTTTTTTATAGCGGAATGTTTCATTGTATTATATTTTCATCAGTTGGTGGATATTTGAGTGGTTTTTGACTATCAGGAATAATGCTGCTGTGAACATTTGTGTAAAAATCTTTGTGTGCACA
Source organism: Murina feae (assembly GCA_004026665.1). NCBI lineage: Eukaryota > Metazoa > Chordata > Mammalia > Chiroptera > Vespertilionidae > Murina > Murina feae. The sequence continues at coordinate 2,211 of PVJC01002427.1, read as the reverse complement.
TTTTCTTTTCTCTTAGGTAGGTATCTAGGAGAGGAATTGCTGTGTCATATGGTAACTCTATGCTTAACATTTTGAGTAACTAACTGCCAGCTTGTTTTCCAAAGCAGCCACACCATTTTATATTTTCACTATCATTGTATGAGGATTCCAATTTCTTTTGCTTTTAAAAACTCATTGACTGTAAGAAAAATGGTGATGACTCAGGCTAATTGAAGAGTGCTTTCAGATTACAACTAAAAAGCAAAACAAAACATTGTGTTGTCCAAACAAAACAGATTTTGGCCAGATTCAATCCTAGGCTACTGATTTGGAACCCCAGGTTCTAGTATACTTTTCTGTTGAACAGTATTTCTTATAAGGTGTTTTAAAAGTGAGCAAAAATTTAATACTATAATATTACCAAAGGTTTAAAGAATAAAATACTTTTATGTACCTATCACTCATTTTCATAAATCATTACCAGTACAATGTAAGCCTTCTGTGAACTGTCTTTCAATTTTAACCCCTTTTCTCTCTACCATAGTTAACCACTTAGCTGAATTTTTTATTTTTCCTTCGAATTTCTTTATTTTTTAAAAAATATATTTTTATTTATTTCAGAGAGGAAGGGAGAAGGAGAGAGACAGTCGTTGATCAGCTGCCTCGTGGGGATTGAGTGTGCAACCCGGGGATGTGCCCTTGACTGGAATCTAACCTGGAACCTTTTAGTCCGCAGGTTGACGCTCTATCCACTGAGCCAAACCAGCTAGGGCTCCCTTGAATTTCTTTACATTTTCATATATATATTTGTAAATTGTACAATATGCGTACACAAATGCCTTTTTCTAGTAAAATATCAGATTAAATATGTGACTCAAAAAAGATTGACTGGTCAAAACATAATGCCTGCTTTTTAAAATAAACTTTTCAATTAATTTATTGATTTAGAGAGAGAAGAAGGGAGAGAGAAAGAAAGAAACATTGATTTGTTGTTCCACTTATTTATGCAATCCTTGGTTGATTCTTGTAGGTGCCTTGACTAGGGATCGAACCCCAACCTTGGCATATCTGACGTGCCAGCCAGTTGAGCTACCCAGCGAGGGCCAGCATCTGATTTTTTTTTTTAAATCCCCAATTGACTTTTTTAAAAAAATATTCTTTATTGTTCAGATTGTTACAGATGTTCTTTTTTTTTTTAAAACCCCCATAGCTCCCCTCCACTTGGTTCCCCCCCTCGCCCCGTGCCCTTACCGCCCCCCCCCACTGTCTTCATCCATAGATGTAAGATTTTTGTCTATTCTCTTCCCATACCCCTCATGTCCTCTTCCCCCTGAGAAATATCAGTCCATTCCCTTTCTATGCCCTTACTTATATTCTATTCACCAGTTTATTCTCTTCATCAGATATTTCTATTGACTTGTTATATTCACTTGTTGATAGATATGTATTTGTTGTCACTTTGTTGTTCATAATTTTTATATTTACCTTTTTCTTCTTCCTCTTCTTCTTAAAGAATGCCCTTCAGCATTTCAAATAATCCTGGTTTGGTAGTGATGTACTCCTTTAGCTTTTTCTTGTCTGTGAAGCTCTTTATCTGACCATCAATTTTACATGATAGCCTTGCTGGGTAGAGTAATCTTGGTTGTAGGTTCTTGCTATTCATGACTTTGAATATTTCTTGCCATTCCCTTCTGGTCTGTGTGGTTTCTGTTGAGAAATCAGCTGACAGTCGTATGGGTACTCTCTTGTAGGTAACCAATTGCTTTTCTCTTGCTGCTTTTAATATTATCTCTTTGTCTTTTGCCCTTGGCATTTTAATTATGATGTGTCTTGGTGTGGTCCTCCTTGGGTTCCTTTTGATTGGGGTCCTCTGTGCTTCCTGGACTTGTAAGTCTATTTCTTTCACCAGGTAGGGGAAGTTTTCTGTCATTATTTCTTCAAATATGTTTTCAATATCTTGCTCTCTCTCTTCTTTTGGCACCCCTATAATTCTGATGTTGGTACGCTTAAAGTTGTCCCAGATGCTCCTTACGCTATCTTCACACTTCTGGATTCTTTTTTCTTTTTTCTCTTCCAGTTGGGTGCTTTTTTCTTTTTCATGTTTCAAATCTTTGACTCGATTATTGCAAACCTCTAGTCTGGTGATGGATCTCTGCATAATATTACTAAGTTTATCGGCGGCTTCTAGAAAATTCTTGAAAAACCTTAAAAGCGTAGTTCTGAACTCTATAT